>VZTO01020894.1:0-22451 GCA_013400615.1 Syrrhaptes paradoxus
TTCTGTGATTCTGTGAATCAGCTAGGCTTACCGCATTGTATTCTGCAACTTACCACCATTTAACACTCTGCTGGTCTTTGTGCTATCAGCAAACATTGTCGAGAGATGATTTTGTCCTTACTTCCAGACCACTGATGAACATACTGCATATAACCCAAGACTGTAAATTAAAACTGAATTTTGAAGTGTTTATTTCTGTATAGTGTTGAGAAAGAGTAATAGTGTCTATCATATACTGGAACAGATTTCTTACGATAACTCAGGAAATGTGTTGTATATATAATAAAAATAAAAGGTCAGGTCATATTTTCTGCCCTAGTCTCCAGTTTTGTGTAAACTAATGATAGGATTAAAATGGAGATATTTGTATGTTCCAAGAAGACACTGCAGGTGAAGCTATCTGATTTCTGTGCAGATTAGGTACATGGACCCTCCTTTTTGAGTCTAGTACATGGCATGCTCAAAAGCCATGGCCTTGTCACACTTCTTTGGCAGATTAGGCTTGAGGAAAACACATGATATCAAAGTCTTGGACTCATTGTATACTAGTCTGCTGCATTCTCAACAGAGCTAACAAAGGAGAAAAGAAAAAAAAGGGGGATAACTAGCCCACAACTCTGTTAGAATGTGAGAATAAAGTTGGATATTGCCAGCAATGTAAACTATCAAACTTGAAGCTGGGAGCTTTCAGTACCTCATTAACAGAGAATACCCTATTCTGCTGAAACAAAATGTTTGAAAGTGCCCAAAGAGATCTTGCCGACATGTGGTGGGTTGACTCTGTCTGGCAGCTAATCCCCCACCTAGCTGTTTGCTCACTTCCCCTCAGCAGGATGGGGAAAAGAATTGAAATGGCAAAAGTGAGAAAACTCACGGATTGGTAAATACAGTTTAATACGTGAAGAAAAAGCAAATAAAACCAATTGATCCAAAGGCAACCACTCACCCCTTTCCACCAGCAGACCGATGCTCAGTCACTCTCCAAGTGATGGTTACCTTGGAAAAACTCTCCCCCTGCTTTATTGCTGAACATGATGTTAAATGGCATGGTATATCTCCTTGGCCAGTTAAGGTCAGCTGTCCCAACTATGTCCTCTCCCAACCTCTTGCCCATGCCAGCTTGCTTGAATTGAGGCAGAGTGAGAAACAGAGAAGGTCTGGCCCTGTGCAAGCACTGTTCAGGAAAAGCTAAAACACTGGTGTGTTGTCAGCACTCTCTTTGTCACAAATCTAAACTGCAGCATCATATAGACTGCTATGAAGAAAATTAACTCCATCCCAGCCAGACCCAGTATATTACTGGGCAACAACGGAGCTATAAGAGGTACTGAATTCAGATTATGAAAGCAAGTGGTCAGATTGCCAACAGCTCTGCCCTACCCAAGTGGGTGTTTACCTTACTTAGCTATAGAGTATATAAAGTCAAAAGCAGCCGTATGACCTGAATTCAACAGCCTGAGACTGTAGGTTGTTATAACTAACAGAGCTACAAATGCCCACCTCCTCTAAACAATACTGTGTTCCTTGCAAGAAAATAAAAAATATCTGTATAATAAATGATAGGACTCTATCCACATGAGACAAACAAAGGCTTTCTTAAAACACAAGTTGTGCTCCACTGAACTTGTACTGATTTTTTTCTAAATAGGTTTTTATACAAAACTGATTTGTCTTTATTGCCTTGCAGTCTTAACTTCACGGCCTGCTTGCTTCAGTATTTGAAAATAAATTATTTCAAAGTATTAAAGTTATGAAGAGTTAGTTGTACAGATTTTTCAAAGCATTCAGACTGCTTGAAATTATTTAGGGTAGCCTTACTTAGACATAAAAACAATTACTATCCTTACATCTTACACTTTTATTAGCTTACCAGCTCATTTTAATTCTCAAAACTCACATACCTATATACCACTCTCTGTATAGTAGCAGCCTGCACTGTCTCAATGACAGGATATTAAATACCCTGTACTCTGTTTCCATTTAGTGTAGAAAGGAATCTAGGTCTGCTGCATCCAGAAATGGAATTAAGTTATCAGAGAATATTGATTTCAACATTGAAAAATGTTGTGGCTTTGATGAAAAATTTAATTGTGAAACAAAGTTAAAATAAAAATAATACAGAATGTCATCTGTTAATTTCAAATAGAGTATTAGAAATATGAGACAAAATTAAGTTCTGAAAATTCAGGTTTCTGCATCATCCTCACTCAACTGTGATGTTATTACTGGCCAAAACCACTTGGTTTTGTTCCCATAGCTTAGCTAAAAGTTTATTTGTTGATATACGATCCCAGAAAAATCATTCTCTGAGTTGGGATGGGAAAACAGCTTAGACATCCAGCCCTTCCTCTGAAAAGGTTTTTTAAAGGCTCTATTGCTTTGATCTGACTTTTGTGTCTGGGCTCATAATCTGGGAAGAGCAAAGCCATGAATCCCCCCCAGTTATTATTTTATANTAGGGTAGCCTTACTTAGACATAAAAACAATTACTATCCTTACATCTTACACTTTTATTAGCTTACCAGCTCATTTTAATTCTCAAAACTCACATACCTATATACCACTCTCTGTATAGTAGCAGCCTGCACTGTCTCAATGACAGGATATTAAATACCCTGTACTCTGTTTCCATTTAGTGTAGAAAGGAATCTAGGTCTGCTGCATCCAGAAATGGAATTAAGTTATCAGAGAATATTGATTTCAACATTGAAAAATGTTGTGGCTTTGATGAAAAATTTAATTGTGAAACAAAGTTAAAATAAAAATAATACAGAATGTCATCTGTTAATTTCAAATAGAGTATTAGAAATATGAGACAAAATTAAGTTCTGAAAATTCAGGTTTCTGCATCATCCTCACTCAACTGTGATGTTATTACTGGCCAAAACCACTTGGTTTTGTTCCCATAGCTTAGCTAAAAGTTTATTTGTTGATATACGATCCCAGAAAAATCATTCTCTGAGTTGGGATGGGAAAACAGCTTAGACATCCAGCCCTTCCTCTGAAAAGGTTTTTTAAAGGCTCTATTGCTTTGATCTGACTTCTGTGTCTGGGCTCATAATCTGGGAAGAGCAAAGCCATGAATCCCCCCCAGTTATTATTTTATATAAAGTGACCTGTTCTCAGGCTGTTATTCCAACCAGGGAGGTTGGCAAGAGAGATGAGGGTTATACCTACCTATAGTATAATAGGCTCTTCCCACTAAGCTCCTGAAAGCTGAAATACTTCGGATTTTCTATCTTATAAATACCCAATTTAAGAAGAAAAACGGATCAGGTAATCCATGAATTTAAGTGACACTGGAATCCCATTATGAGCAAAAACCTTTGGACCTTTTTAAGTTTTACATTCCATCACCTGAAGCGTTTCCTTGAATTATTTCTTGCAGAATTCAGTGTGTTGAAGAATGGGATTTGAAGTCTGGAGAAGGAAGATTTGGATACTCTGGAATTATGTGAGACGGTGGGAGAATGGCCATGGTCTACAGACTTTCAGTGCTCTTCAGGACCAGACCCAGCATATTTCACTCACCTTGGTGCCTACTCCTAGGGTCTAGATTGGAGCAGTTCCCAGGGTGCGTACGCTGAACGCCACGGGAGCAGGTACCCACTGCCTGCTCTGGAGGCTCGCTGCAATGCTTCCCCTGGCCTCGCAGCTGGGTTGTGCCGGAGGAAACTCAGGGTGGCGAGAAGGCAGGAAAGAGGCCAGCTTCTATTCCCTGTGGGAGGCCGGAGATAGCCAGAGTGTCTACCAGTCTCAGGAGCTCAAAAGCACTTCTCAGAAGTATTTTTCTAAATAGTGAGCTCAAATATTTTTCCCAGTAGTTTTATCAAATGCACCAGAAAGTTGGAGAAAGTAGATGGTAGGGCATCTTATTAACCTAACTGTACAGTTTGAAAATTACATTATTCTGAATTTTGCTGTTTTCTAGACCTGCCAGAAACAGGATATCCTGTATCCAAGGCTTCCACACATGAAAAAACATCAAATCACATTACAAATATTCAGGCAAAGGAGCTCTGTCTTATGAGAAGTCATTCCAATTCTCATTATTATTTTCCAACAGTGTCCGTCCTCAGTGAAAAAATTTTAATTCCTTGTTAAGTTTGAAGGGAGTACACAGGATGGTTTTGAAAAGTGGCTATGTGTTCTTCCACTTAATATTAAATCTAGTTTGGTTTTTTTTTTTTCCCTGAGGAAAGGAGCACCACTTCTTTACATTCTCTTGAAGTATTTTTTTTCTCACTAATCTGATGACATTTCACTACTTCTGATGAAGGAGGAAGGGGAGATGCCAACATTTGGTGCTGATTCAGAAGCATCCACCACATGTTGTAAAAGCTGCTGCCTAAAAGGGATTATGTGTTCCTTGAACTGTTATACACTTAAGGAGATATGAATAAACTTCCAAATTCCAAAATTATTAAAAAATATAAATACTCCCACAGAAAAGAAAAAAAAAAAAAGGAGAACCAAAAAGAAAGTTGATGAAATGGAACCAGTTCATGCCAAATTTTGCCAACACATTTTATACGAAAAAGATGTCAGATGTCCTAGAGTTATTTATACAACTAGTCTACAAAGAAGAACTGTCAGTACCAGGAAAAAAACGGGTTTCATCTGCTTAATTTTTAGTTCCAGAATATTTACAAACCTGTAGCAAAGAATAATCCAAAAAGACTTTAATGTTCAGTAGATTATACAATGAAGAATCAGAAGACTAGTTTGTTCTGCTATAACCTAAAGCATCATTGAGGCTGATTAAGTCATTCTAGAGACTGGACAGACCATTCATGATGTGTAGTCTTCTTTGACATCATGCTCTAGATCCTAGTTCAGAGGGTGAAACATCTGAAAGAAGACCAACTTTTCAGAGCTTTTTTAGCCAGATTTGGTCTACAACACAGATGTGATGGTCTGTTTTCACTGGGACTAGTTTTCTCATCGCTATTCTCAATCACCTCTTTGAAATACATTTAATACTTCAGGTTACTATTCCGTTTTTTATAAGTGTAAAGTACTATCTCCTCCTTGCCTTGAAAGGTACAGACAGAAAGAAAAGTTGGACCCTTAACTTCAGTGGTCCTTGGCATGTATCAGATGATTTTTTTTTAATCAACAAAGAACCATAGTGGCTAAAAATCTGAATGTAACAATCTAGGAATTACTGAACCAAACTATTTAATAATATACTACATTTCAGTTTCAGTATAACCCTAAGCTTTATTGCATTCTTCTCTTTAGAAGCAAATCTGCCTTAGGCATACTATTCTTGACAGTCTAGAGTACATCCTCCATAAACCTACATTCATATGGTAAGCTCTTATTCTTAAATCCACTTTTATCCTTATTTTGGGGGAAAAATTAAAGATAAGAATCAGTTTCTACACTTGCTTAGCTGCTTCAGAAAAAGGAATGCAAACTGACAAAGCTTCTTTCTTTCTACTTATTATTCTAATTACTCATCCGCAGTTTTGATCATGATTGCTTCTATTTATACTGGGAGCCTACACATTGCACTATTTCTGCATGACTGCTTGTCAAACAGACACCTCAAACAATGATAAACAGCTCCCTTTCATAATTAGAAATTCAGAATGTTTTCAGGGGAAACAACTGAAAGACATTTTTTAGATAGAAAGCAACTGAGCTGCAAATTGGAGCTGTATACCTCAAATTTAGTCATAGAGACAGCTAGAAGTAAAACAAAGTCCTAAAACAACGATCAGGGCTTAGAGTACATAAAGTAAACTTTTAGTAATAAAGCATACTTACACATGCAAAGTATTCAAAGTTTTTAACACATTATGCAGTATGCAGCTATACTCTTTAGCCATACTTCAAGAGTACTTCAAATGATCCCGTTCTAACTAAAAGGTTACCCAAAATCAGCGTGAAATGAATGGGGATTTTTACTAGGGACAACAACAATATTGTATCTAGGTAGCTCTATCTCTGTTTTGAAGGTTCATAAGAAAGAGGATGAATGTGAAATACCAGCTTTCATTTACAAGCCAACCAACATTTTAGGTCTTGTTATAAAGCCTCTACACATGGTGCAGTTAGGAAAACAAAACCTCCACATCATTGTGCGTTAGGAAATGATGCAGTTAAGTCGAAGTGACAGTCAAGTTCCCATCTGAAAATTAGGGCGGCTAATGGGGAGCATTGACACAAACTGATTTTAGCCTCCGCATAAGAACCTGACGTGCCAGTGACATGCCCTACAGGTCTGACTCACAGGCTGCTCTGCGTGACAAACTTCCTCCTTCACACACTGCAGAGAAAAGTACCACTAAGGAATTACTTGAAAGTTTGTCAACTTCTACGAATTTGGGCAGAAAGAATGGCACAAACGACTTCAAGAGTGCAGTACTTGATTTCCTTCTGAGGACGCTAATGTAATGCAGCCCACTTTTTAAGAGCCTGCTGCGGTGAGGTGTTGAGAGTGCTCCAGTTCAACGGGCTGTAGTCAGTGTGGGATGCTGAACACATTTCAAGTTGTGCCCTGAATCATGCAAGCATCTAATGTGCTCACAATAGTCTTACCAGTCATCCCGAAAATTTGCACATAACCCACAGCCCCACAAAAAGAAGGTTAGAGCATATGGCAAGATTTTTAATTGCTCCAAAAGACATCAGAGAATTTTACAGGCAGCCACAAAATATTACATATCCAAATGTTTCAAAGTTGTTTGTAAAATATCACTATCATGTTGTGGCACTGATCCTGCTGTCCTTCACCTTCCGCTTTAGTAACCCCGTGATGAGAATCTGAGAGTGCATTGGCTCCATAGCTATTCATGCGATGGCATTTATTGAAAAATGCCATCAGAGAAAACACAGAGCTGTAGTTAGAAGATGCTGATGCAACTTCTTCAGACACTAACAAAGGTTTACATATACAATTACAGTATTTTGCAGTTCAGATTTGTCCTGCTGTCTACCCAGTCTGTCTGCTCCATCTTAGCAGTTTCAGCAAGGTCAGTATGCTCCCAAATGGGTGACGTGACACCTGCGAAATTTCCCTCTTGTCCCCAGCCCCTTCCTCCCCCATTCATCCAGTGTGAACAACCAGCCCTGAATATGCTATCTAATCCTAGAAGCTCTTTCTAGGACTAACTTACTGTCAGTTTTGGTCAAGCAGCTGCTTTATCTCAGCCTGTACTGAGGCCTCAGAGTCGCACCCACTTTGACTGACAACACAAAGCAAACTGCATTACCCTGTTAATCTCTGAGATTGTCACAACAATTCACAGTGTGGCATGTTGGCAGTATAGTTAAACTCAGACCTTCTGCTCCAAAAGTAAATTTTCCTTACACTTCAGAGAAAGGAAAAACTGCTAACCCGTTGCTACAACGGTTATACAGGTATTTCTTTTGGTGACAATATCTGCTTAAGCAGTTCTCCTGTGCTCCTTTTCTCTCCACTGCCCCATCATCATTCCAGCCCTTGTGTGGCTCCATTAATTATGCTGTTAAAGCTGGCTACCAGGAGATATCAGTGACCTGTCTACAATCAATTTTCTAGGAAAAAAAGTTATATTTAATGTTGGTCAGTTTTCCCATCTCGTTCACCCTACAGGCCTGAAGAGTTGCACCAAGATAAGGGGTGGCATCTCAGGTGCACATGTTAGTGTCACCACAGAGGATCTGTGCAGCCATGCCTGATGAGCTACATTAGAAACATGATTCACTGGGAAAGTTAATTCAATTATGCAGGCTGACAGGAACCACAGGTTTATTGTGGAATAGTGCAATTATGCTGTTCTCTGTAGAATACCAAGGCTAGTTTGGCAAGATGGATAAGCCTATCTAACACCATGTCACTGCTAAAATTAGTTGTTCAATCTCTCCCCTCCCTCTCCAAGAACATGGTCCTGCTTCCAGTCTTCCACCACCATGCGCACCTGATCAACTCCCATGTGGAGCTGTAAATTTATTAATGTATTTTCGCAGGATTCATTTTTTCTAGGTCTAGACCTCTGAGCTGAGTCCCCATGGGGGCAGGTGCCTGCACAAAGGAGACAGGGTGACCATGCAGTTAGGAGCAAGATGGGAAGGGATGAGACCGCCTCTTTTGGTAGCAGCTAGCAATTAAGTTGGTTCAGCTTTAGTGTCAAACTACATAATGACTAACAAAACACAAAGAAATACTACCTGTCTGTCAGTCAATCTTCCAGTGAGCATAAAAGGGTAGGAAGATTCATTCTCCTGCCTTAACCTGGTGGCATGTGTTAGAACTGGGTAAAGAAAGTGGATTAATTTCTGCTGAGATGAGAGTTTTGGGAGGATAAGACGCATGGCTCATTAGCTCGGCTAGGTGTAGGGGAGGGGAAGGTGGCTTTTCACCTAGGGGCTTAGGTAAACACAGAAATTCGCAGGGAAGTGCTTTAAGCAGTCAAGCTTGAGAGGAAACATCAGACTAAAGTTTGCATCTTAGCTGGTTTTTTAACTAACAGTGGAGATATATTCTATGGAAATCAGTCTCTCTCCTGAGCAGGCTGTCCTATTTGATAGCATTTTATAGATTCTTTGGTAAAAGGTTTCTGAAATGCAACTTCGCTCAGCTGCGGGTTTGACAATAGAGACCCTGGTAGTAATACCAACTATAGAGTAAGAGGGGGTGATTCAGCACCCCTCTTAGCCAGAGATTTCCCACTTATTATGGGAAATGAGCACTAAATGAGAGAAGCCAGGCTGCACTAAATGAGAGAAGCCAGGCTGCATAGGTGAAGAAAGATGAATAAAATATCATAGTGCCTGAAACCATCCTCTTCTACACTGAGCATAGACACAGGAACAACAAAAAAAGAATCAGAGTAGATTGAGGGGAAAAAAAAAAAGATTTTATCCCCTCAGGTTATTTCTCTTTTTCACCTTGCCCACATCACAGCCTCAGCTGAGAATGTGCTCTGCTCCTCCCGCTGAGGCTGTGGACTGTGTAGGCAAGAGCTCAAGGTTCTCAGCAAGAGAGGAGGCAGCTGCCTGACTCTGTAGGTGGTCATCTGGGACAAGGAAGACCTGGATTTAATTTTCTACTATTAAGATTTGTTGCATATTTTATTTAAAATGTTATTTTCTAAATACACAAACAGTTTTAGGTAATTTTAAGGTATAACGGTAAGGTGTGTCTCGAATTAAGCTACCATCAATATGATAGGAGCCTAAATGCTTATAGTGTGAGGTACAGACCCATAGGTCTTGCATGTTACATTTAATCAGAATATTGTAGGTTTTATTAGCACCTATTTTTTTAAATAGTTAACTCTTTGATTGCCTATAATTCTAAAGATACGTTTAAAGTCAAAAGGTCACGGAAGTCTGTGGATAACACTCTACACAGCCATTGCTATATTTACGGACATAGAGCAACAAGCTTGATGGATGTAACCTGAGAGGTCATTGAGAGCCTGAGCAGACCTCAGTGTGACAGGGGGAGCAATTTGTTTAGCTTTTGTATCCTGCATATAGGTTTAGCAATACACTGACCACCCCAGTTACCAGCTTAGAGCATGGTAGGTGGACTTGAAACCAAGTGCTTCTTCACTGGTGACATGTTCCCTCCCAAACACGGTCTGACAAACCCATTTTCAATTCTAATTGAATATTTGGGGCTAGGCTACTGCTATTAGAAGTGGGATGAAATTGTGACTTCTCCATTGTGGAATCCAGCCCTTCAGAGTTTAGGCGGTAATTCCAGGTTGTTGTCATCCAGTGTTGTTTATTCACCTGTTACCAGCCCCACAATGTTTTCATTCAACAGAGAAAAATTTGCTTGGTTCCTGCCTCTCAACAAACAGAAATTAACTGGCTTATTTGCAACTATGCATGAAGACATTAGACCCAGCTGCTGTAAATCTACAGCAGGCCTCAAGTTAAGATTAAAGCGGTGTACGGTGCCAAGTAAATTGACCTAACCAGCAGTTTTCTCTGGAAAGAATACTGAACAGAACTGTAATATACCTCCTCTAATTTTCTTGCGTCAGCACTAAAGATAACATAAGGTATTTGCTTCACTTCATTTACAAGGGGAAAAAAAGCTTGCATGGGAAAGTGTAGCAAGGAGCTGAAGCAGTAAGAGGAAGGACCAGTGAAATGCAGGTTTGCGGGAAGGAATCTGGGACAGAAATAGGGAAGGACATTAAGTCCCTTCCTTTGACATTTGCCCACACACTTACACTCACACTTAAAGAGAATAGCATGCACAAAGCAGTCTGGGATCAGCTCCTCCTTCACTTGCATGACCTTACCCCAGGAGAGAGCTTGCACAGCGTGTGGATTTTGCCCCGTTTCCCCATGCGAGAGCAGCACCAGCAGCAGAAGCCCCCGCATCCCCCCGACACCCACACCCGGCACCCTGAGGCTGGGTTTCCACACGGTCCCTGCCAGAGATCACTAATCACGGCAGCGTGGGTCTGCAGTGCTGACACCTGCCTACCCAGACCGAAACTGGCAACTTCCTTCACAGGGGCCTCCTACAGACATCACATTTGAGCAACTGTCAATCACCCATGCCCAGGGCAGATTTGTGCAGGTGACCTGCAAGTGAAATATTTTCCCCTACTAATCCCTAGGAGCCATCGAGGGCTCTCCTTAACAACGTAAGATGTCACTATGACAAACAAAAATGGTACTAATTTCTGGTTATGAGGCGAAAGTTAAATTTTGTTTCCTAACAATTATTTATATCAAAGAAGAAGAAGACCAAATCAGTGACCCGTCCTTTGCCTTTAGTTTTCTTTGAGCCCTCTGTTCGTCGGGACAGCAATAGCCATGGGAATCACAGCTCTCTAGGGCCCGGCAGCTCTACAGCCCAGCAAACATGCTGTCTCACTTTGCCTGTGGTTATGCTCTAGTGAACAAAGAGTAGCAAGAAAGCTGAGCATTGAACGGCCAACAGGACCAGGGACCAAAGAACACTCCATCTCCCCACTATGGAGGGGTGATAATGGGACAGGAAAAATCTGTCTGCTAAATATGGTCTGGAGATGGCACCATCACTGGGGACTTCTTCACCAATACTGAAGTCATGTGTAAGGCAGAAAATCAAACCAAACCATGAGCTTGGAAGTGTGTTAATGTTAGATATTCATAGTCCAGCTGATACGTCAAGCCATGTACTTTGCCAATAAAATTATAAGAATCTAGATACTTGGGATTACAGATGAGAAAGAAAACTTAATGAATTCAATACGGCACCTTTATGTTACTTATTTTATATGACTACTCAAATACTCCCCTTCTGTGGGAAGACAAAAATATGGCCTTCTGTTGAAAAAACAGTTTATGTGTCAATTTTTAGCTAGATTTGGTTTAAAAATTAACTATGCACATAGAAAAAATACAGCTGTTTCTAAAGACAGATTTTCAAAGAGCCTTATGAAAATTAGCTATGCACTGGAGCCAAATATTTCACAAAAAGAACTTGAAAAAAAATACTGGTATTCTTTCTTGGATAACTCTCAAACGGAGGCTTCTGACTATAATAGTATGCAGCACTTGCATGACATGGACAATTGCCTTGGGACTGAGAAAACAATTTTGCAAAGCACTAAAAGTGTTGAAGACCAACACTTTGTGGGATACCACTGATACTCTTTCTGGGACCAGTTAGCTGCTGAGATACCCAAACTGACTTAGTGCTTGTGACATATTTCAAATATTAAACATGATCTGCAGATCTGAATACTACTTTATTCAAGCATCTACAGAGAAATCCTTTTAAGTCCCTCCTGCAACAGACCAGTGTTTGTAAGTATACAAAAATTCTTCAAGAAAAGCCGTCGATAAAACTTTGTAGGCCAGGGTATATGTGCCATGCGAAACTGTGTTTTACTGGAGACAGTTACATCTGTTGGGAATGGATTAATTAATTTTATCAAGAAAATAATTAGAAAAAAATAACCAGGTAGATGTTTGTGGCTTAAGAAGAACTGATGGTAAATGAAGGATCTATTTCATAAGGCATGGGCAGAATACAGCCATTTTACAATGTCTTAGATTGTTTAGTTATTCAGAACAATTTAATAACCAGTTTTTCCTGTTTAGCTGCAATACTTCTGAAACAAGCTAATACTTACAGATTAAAACAGTGTTCTAGATGAGTAACTAGGGTCCAGAAACCTTATAGTGAAGATTTAGAAAAGTAGAGTAAGAGTAGCTGTGTCACTGCTGGTTGACTTTCAAATACCTGCCACTGGCTTGATTTTTCAGAAAATATTTTTCTTACTTCTGAAAAATCAGTTTCTCTGATGACTTTTTTTTAAAAACTGAAGCATGTAAAGTCCCAGGTCACTAGAAAATACATTCTCTCTTCCTACTAACACTTTTGGATAACTACTCTTTTTAGACTTCTAACTACCAGTAGTTAAACAGTGAAGAGAGAGTTTCTAAAACTGAAACTTGTCAGCAAATAAATCATTGGTATGCCACTTAAATAGCTTTGCTCTTGGCATGCTAGATTTTAATTCTCTGATAAGATTTTGGCATGATACTTCAATTATTCTTGCAAAGAACACAAATAATTAAATCATGAAGCACTCAGTTTTCTTGGTAGTGTTCCCAATCAAAGACAATATGACTATACGCACAACATCACTACCGCTATTGCAATGTAAATAAGGCAGTAAAACCCTAATAACGAGATAAAAAGTAAATCACTATGGTGTCTGAACTCTGCAAAAACTAAGTGGTCAGCTTTGTCATCCCCTGAAATTAGGGAATAATAAAAATGCTTTAAAATGCCTATATAAAGGCTGAAGAAGTAGCTTTCCTTATAGAGTTTCACAAACTCTCCTCTAGAGCACAATTGGCTTTATGTGTGTTTGGGGAAAAGGGGTCCAAAAGCCTTGTGAATTATTCAAGAAATCTAGAAGTATTACAGAGGACGTATCCCAGAACACTTTGACCCTGGCTCAGAGCTTTTGATCAGCAGCACAGACTAAAGGAAAGCATATTTTGAGGCCCTATAGTTGGTGCTTACTGGTGATTATTTTCTTTGCACAGATCTCCAGCACCCACTTGCTTTCTTACCCTAAGTGCCAGTATAGGTGCAGAGAAGCAGTTTTCTCTGCGCTCCTTCTCTTTCACCATGCTCTCTCTTTCCATTCTGTTCTCTCTGGACACATGGATTAGGCAGAAAAGGCAAATGCTCAAGGCCACAAGCTGTTTTGTTCCTGCCCATAAGTGGGAAGCACAGACGGAAAATTCTGCGTGTGAGTGGAAGTCACCACCTACCTGTTGTTCTGATACAGTTGTACAAATTCTGAACAGGCGCTATGGTACCAAAACAGATATAAATGCTTAGTATGTCCTCTGGGCAGCTCCTTTTACAGCTACAAACTTATCCAAATTACGTGTCTGAGATAACTATATCTGCTGCTATGCCATCTATCCGCTGCCAATAACAGCCACAGCCTATGGAAAGGAACTGAGAACTGAGGCTGGCAACTTAATATACAAGTATACCCTATTTCATAGAGCTCCAAGTGCTTGGTTAGGCACAGTCAATAGAACTGTAAAACCAAAGACTGAAAAACATGGAGGCACTGGTTATGAGATTACTTGCGCAACCTTAATATGGTCCTTTCTGCACGTGCAGCATGGCAAAAAAATTAAATACATGCTCATTCTGCTCCTGTCTAATGCCACTCACAAGATGGGCATATTCTAAAGAGCAGCTTTTTTCCAAACTTGTCCCATCATAAACCCAAAGTTACATGAAAAAGAAAGCGGCAAATTGTAAGGATGCCCTCGAAAGCAGCAGAGCCCACTAAGTAAAGCACTGTACCAGCATTTATACTTCCAGGTTTGACACTGGTGTGGTGGATGGCTTTTAGTAAGATGCTGAGCATCCTCATCCCTCATTTCCCTATATGTAACATAAGTGGAATGATATCAACCTTCTTGGTAAAGTATTTGAGATAGATATACCAGTAAAAAGGGATATGCAATAAGCAGGTCTCTCTTTTGAGAGACAGGACTTAACGCACCTCATACAACCCTCATCAGTGAAAAGACTGGAAAAAACTCCACAACTTTCAGTTTAAACAAATCTAAACATTCCTAATCCTCGGATCACACCTGGAACTATTTATTACCAAGATCCGATCCTGTGATGGGATTAGTTCAGCCTCAGTGTTACCGTAACTCCACTGTGGTTTCACTCTTGCAACAGGGAATAAAAATACATACTTCTGGAGTTATGTTTCCTATTATATGGTGAGCATATTTGTATGAGCCCTCGTTCTCCCATTCAGCTTCAGAGGATCCCATTACAAAGTTTTGTATGGTTATTTTCTACTTCTGCATTGGGTCAAGATTTCCCCAGGGTACACTTCTAATTCGTGGTCTTCTACATTATTATTACCCTTTTGACCTAAATGATTAGACAAAGTTTGAGGCCCTGAGGGCTGTTTCTATTAGGAGGAGAAAATTATGAAGTCAAGCATCTTTTAGGCATATCTAGTCAAAAAATCACCTCTAAAGTCACCTAGCCACAACTTCATTCCTGTTTTCTTGAATGCAGGAGACACACAACAACAAAAATTCTCTGACATCTCCTCTTGAAGCCTTTTCAGCCAGCACTCAGAACTTTGTGGAACTCTCAGAGTGCTCATCTAATTTTTTTTCATTTTTTTTTCCTCCTTTGAGTATTTTGCTAGGCTTTTGCTCCCACTTTATCTGTTTCTCTCTCTTTCCCTTTTGTCCTTCTCTTTCAGATATACCCAATTTCCATGGAGATTAATTTAACATCCAGTCATATCCTTCTTCCACCTAGGTCAAATGCCTGAGTGTCCCTGCAGACACTTTTGTTTCAGGAGGTGAAATGTGCTGGAGGTTAGAGCGGAGGCTGCTATTGTTTGAACTGCTGCTAGCCTGAGCTTACCTGTTTCTTAAAGGAAGGATTTAACATTCACCAAGTTCCATGGTATTTCACCCAAAGATACATGCCACAAGTTCACATTTTTGCAGTACTGTGGAGACCCTCTGGTTTGCCTACGTACCCCCACTCAGCTGGCTCCAGAGTCTGCAGCCAAGCCAACACTTATGCTGGTTGTGCCAGTGGTGTCAGTGAAGGAAGCAGTCCTGTCCTCCCCCAGCCTTGTCCCCCTCACTGCTTGCAGGATAAACAGCTGCAAGAGCTCAAAGGAAAGCATGGTAGAAGGTCAGGAATGAGAAGACAGGAGTCGGGGAAAGGCAGGACAGAACTTCTGGCATTGGTGTTAGCCCACCTGGCTTGAAGTGTTCATCAAACTAGCCTCGTCCATTGAAATATCCCTGAGCTTTCTGCAAGCAGAAATGCAGAAATGCTTGTACAGTAGACGCCAGTAGCTGCCAGTTCTAATCTGAGGATTTAGATAGGAACAGTATGGAAAAGCTGTGAATTTTTAAATTATGGCAGTTACAGAGTAGCATAAATGGTCTCAATGCTTTCTACCTGACATATTCAAATATCTATTCAAGTGAATTAGAGAACATAACTAGAAACATGCTCAGGATGAATTCTACTTTGACCCTACACTGACACAAAGGTTTTGTGGTATTTCATAGGCTTAGTATCTGGAACCCTTAAAAATTTTAAGAGAGTAGTAATCTCCAAAAGACCTCTGTGAAAGAGAAGTACAATTTGAATAGTGGCTTGCCCAATGTTAATGGCGGCATTTGTGGCACAGCACCCTTGTGCCCATATCAACATCTCCTAGCCCATCTGATCACTGTGTTTTCCTCACAACAGGAGTCCAACTATTATTTTCAAAGAAGAAAACACTGAGTGAGCAAGCTGTAAAAATACCGAGAGAGAAGCACATCAGTGAATGCCCTGCTATTATTTCCTCTTGCAGATGCACATTTTCAAATAAATCTCCAGTATCAGTTCTTGAGGCAATACACGCAGCATTCTCTAAACTACTTAAGCAATTTTGCTATACCTGTAACCCAATCTGTAATATAAATATTAAAGTGGAAAATGTGTACATGAAAACTATATTACCACATTAATCTCAAAAGGACATTTGGCTAATATAAAATTCAGCATCATCTTCATTGATGGTTCAGGGAAATAAAGTAGTAATAAATTGCTGCAAGGCAAAGTACTAATGATTGAATGAGGCTATGCAATTAAGATGTAACTTTTAAAATCACCTTTGAGGTTAAACGTAGAAGAATTATGAGTAAAAGGGCAACTAAATGCCAGACTTTTCAATCTCAGGTCTCCTCATCAAAGATTCAGTTACCTAAATTGTTTTTCACTATTTCAGAAGAAGAGCTGGGTGTAACAATATTTCATCCCCCACAAGAGGAAGTAAAGAATACTCTTTCAAACAAAAGCATTACCAGGCTATCAAAATCTTTACAAAGAAAAATAAACTAATCAAGATTGATCTACTTGGGCTATCAAGTTCCTGAATTCCTAAATGTTAACTTCAGGTTATAAAAGGGAAAAGAAGTGTAAAATGTAGCCATTATCATCTTCATATCACAACCACGAGTAATACAATCTTAATAAAACATGAGTTGCATGAGCAGTGTACTTGATATTTCTATAATCTGTAACTTTTTATATAACTTGACATGCTGTGTTTAAAAATGCTTTCCTTCTGATACCTTTTAAACATGGATACACTGATGCTCTGATCCTGCAGACCCTTATGTATCTGACTGACTTTAGCGCATATAACGTCTCTATTGAGTAAAGCTAGTCAAATTTAAGTGCTTTCAAGACTGTGAAGCCAATTTAAGTTTTATTCAAAGGACACATGAAAAACCTAATACTGACTGAAAACTTTAAGCTCTCTGCAAACTACAGTTGTGCATGAAAATTATAAAAATATGCTCAGCATGGTATTTAAAATAGTAACCTTTTTCCTACATTCCCTTTCCAAGTGACAATGTGCTAGCACATTGGTATAAAGCAATATCAGAATTTTGTATTGTCATATAATTTTTTCATCCAAAGTTTCCAAGGCACGTTGAGATGCAGCAATTTAATAACCTCTCTTGTTTTGTGAGGTTTTGTGCCTCTATTTCTAGCAGAAAAAGGATGCAGAAAAAGGAATATAAAGAACCAGGAATATAAGAAAACAGGTTTCTCACCCAAGATAAGTAATATTTCTATTCCTAAGCTGTAAGATTTAGACTACAATATCTGCATAATATAAACAAAAAAAGACCATATGCAGTTTTCCCTTGAGCAGATTGAAAAAGGAGAAAAGAAAGAAAGAGGTACATCTGACAGATGCTAGTCACATTACTTACTACATGTCTGGAAAGCTCCTAGAAGGCGTATCTATTCCAAAATAACTAAATAAATTCAAAATTCACACCAGTTTGTTACAAGAGCTCACAGTTTTTATTTTAAACAAGGAATGTGCTATCTTGCTCTAACTTAAAATAGCCAGGCACAATCCTCCTTTAAAAAAATACCACAGTGAAAAATGTTCCCTTAAGATAGACAAGACAAAATGGATTCTCTTACTGATTGAAGTTAAACTGAAGTATCTCTAATTAAAAACTTACTTCCAGAGTGAGTAAAAGAAGAGTTTAGAAAGACAGGAGAAAAAGAACTATACTAAAATGTGATGCCTTTTACCTTCTGCAAAATGTACATCTTTATCTTCTCTTCATTTACACCATTAACCCTTTAGTGACTGTTGCAAGGGTACTGTATGGATTTAATTGCACATCAGTTTAAAACAAATCATGTTACTTACTGCTGCCATTGGTGTTAGAACAAAAATTCAGTTCTCTGATTTTCAAAAAACTTACAAGCCTCCTCACAGAGCTGTTTACAATGGCCTTTCTAGTTTAACATTTCTGAGACACATAGGCAGTTTTCCTGACACATGGAAAAGTGCAAATTACTTAAGTATGCAGCATCATAAAACACAGTCACTGATATAAAAGCTGAAAATGTGCATACCAGCTTTTTATTGTGCGTTTACAGCCTAATTGAAGTTTATGAATAAAGTTTCATTAAAAGTTGAATTATTACATGTCGGGTACACTGGCAAACTATTAGCGCTAAACTAAAAAACAAAATCAACTGTGTTTCTATTTGCTGTATGCAATCGAGCTTCTCTATGTACATCTGTAATTTTTAAAAATTCCTCCTGCTTCTACAACAACCTTCTGCTAATTTTCTGCAATTTTCTGCTCCACTAACTTAAAAGTCATTTCCTTAAGAAAACAGATGACAGACAACCTGAGTGACTGATTATATTGTGCCATCACTTTGTTTTTTCTCTGAGGCCTTGGTTTAAGAGGATGGATGTTAGTGTAAATGACAGAAAGGGGAGCTTCGCATAGGATTTCACTTCTGTTCAAAGACAAGCTAATGCAACCTCGCTGAGGTGCAATCAACTTGACAAATGGATGCTGTGCAGCCCTGTGCCTCCCACTGAAACCCGAGAGTCTGATTTACACAATATTCCCCCTGTAAACGGAGGGAAGCCCAAATTCCAATCAGACTTAACGTTGCTCGGCTATATAATGGGTTGATCTGATAATTCCTCCCATATAATGAAATCTGATAATAGTGGGAAAAAATACATCAGAGAGAATGGAATACATTAATGAACTTGTAAAAATACACTTAAGTCTTAACAGATTTAATAAACAGAGGAGGGACAGCTCAAACCGGGAGTCTTCATATGTGATCAGCAGTTCTCAGGTTTAACAATGAAGCTGACTGAAAACACAGAGTTTCTATTTACAATTGACTGTATTCACCACACCTTTTTTCAGATGGCCAGGAAAAGAAAAAAAAAAGCATTTAAATATCAAAGTAAGCTTGGTAATATGTTTACATGTCTTGCCTTGTTCTGTTTCCCCTTCAAACTAAACTAATTCTATGATACAAGCTGTTTTCTCAGGGAAATGTGAGTCAGATAGAAATATTTTCCTACTCAAGAAACAGCGTTTCATTTACTAACTGGAAAAAATGGGAAACATTTGGTTTTAGACTTCTAAGACTTTTTTGGAATTGAAAAGCAAAGACAATTCAATTTCAAAACCCCTTTCACACAAGTTCAACAGCTGGCACAAAAATAATCTTTATGTTTACACTGGAAAAATGTCACAGAAATGTCTATTAGAATCAGAAATTTTTATGTATCATAATAAACTACTCCAATTGCCATTGTTTTCTACAAAAAGCCATTTTGTTTCAGCAACTAAAATTGTGCCCAGAAGCTGTTCTCACACATATATGAGTTGAGTAGCACAGGATTTTTAGGGTTTTATTTACTTTGCTGTTGTCACAAATAAAAGAAAAAAAGAAAAAAACTTATGCAAACATTTCATGCTGAAGTGAATGGATTTCAACAGCTGCTGATTTGGTGACATCGAGAACCCCAGTGGAGATGTCCTGCTGAATTAACGTCTTGGAAATGTTAAAAAGAAACTTCAAACAGCCCTTGTTTAGCAGGCGGTCGGGGCTTGCTCTCGGTGGGGATCATGTGAAGACTAGCAGAGCAGTCACTCAGTCATGAATCAGACTTGTCAATAGTTGCCTATTTTCTCAACAGGTGCCTCAATCACACGCCATAATCCTTCCCCCCATAGGCTTCTGTTCAACAGAAATCACTGTCTCCCAGGACACGGGCTTTGCTTATATGAGACATATATTGATTTCATAATAGCCAACTCCCTCCTACAGTCGCTACTGAACTTTATACTTCATATAAACACGTCTCTCTCGCCTATGTGAGCTAGCAGGGAAAGTGTGAGAACGGTAACACAGGAGTGAGGAAGCATTTAATCCTTTGTTATTGCTGCAGATAAGCACGGCAAACACCAAATGATNATCATGAGTTTTTACATCATTTTTAGTAATTAATTTAATTTTGTTAAGTTTTGAAATCTTAATTTCTTTTATATGACTCACACATACATGTAACTACAAAAGTAAATTAAGTCCTATGTGTCACAGATGTCAGAATCCTGAAGAAATACAAATATTCACAGAAAATTTTAAATTACATACAGCTTTTGCGCCATAAAGAAGTCTTTATGCTTACAGTTGTGGTCTTTGAGCTACATCAGTATTAAGCCACACAACTAAAAGATTTTGAGAATTTTTCTTGGTTTTTCTGTCAGAAAGCTACAAGACAGTAAATATTCTACAACGCTTAGTAAGCTTGCACAAATTATATCATTTACAATGTGAATTAGAACCAACTTTGTACCACCAAAGTACCCTGGGCTTCCTGTCATTACCTTTGTTTTCCAATTTTACCTATTATATGTACAGAAAAAACTGATGATCTGAAGTAATCTTTTATATTTTCAGGCCAGTCTCTTCCTGTATCAGTGGAAGAAGTACGTTTGTAAAATAATGTGGGCAGGTTAGCAGCAACGTGCTTCACTGTTAGAGTAACAGCTCCTGTAGAAACTACAGCTTCTGCATGACTCACAAATTAAACATAAAAGGAGATTTACCAAAAAATATACCAGCTTTATGCAATGTTTTGAGACCATAAGCCCCCTCTTAACAGACTTTCTAAAAAAGTTCCCTAAGGAAGGTAAACTCTCCAAATGTAGCATACAATTTAATACTTTCCAAATACCTTTGAAATCCATGTCAAATGAAGTTAGACAGTAAAACTGGTGCAGTTTGATCATTCCAGCTGTATGTCAAAATTCTTCCACATTGTTGGATAACATGAAAGTGCAGCACCAGTTCCTGTCACCCTCAATTTAAAAACTTTTGATATACTACCTCTGAGCATGGAGTTGTTTAAATACTATCTCTAACATCAGTAAACTGCATGTACCACCTGCACTGTGACTTGAATTACTGAAACACAACACTGCACAATTAAAGACATCATCTCAGATTTCAGCAGAAAAAACATCGTAGTGAAGAAATTTATATCAAAAGAAAATATTTTAAATATATTTCAAATGTGAAATACAATTTGATTATGTATCTGATGTATACACAGATTATTAATTTATACAGCATACACTATAGTGACAAGTTGTTTTAAGAATGTTGATAGATGCATCTAGTCGGGGCCAGATCTTGAAAATGTTGTGTAACTGAGTGACTTTTTGTACAACTAATCTCTATGAATTAATTTTAGCTACTCACATAAGTGCTTTGTAATTTGACATATAAGTTTTTATAATTTCTGTAAGAATTAACATAAAATAAATACATTGCTTCCTACATCGTATGACGGCATGTCAGTATATTTTTTTTGCTCTGAGGTAATTTGTAAAAATTCTGTTCCTATACTTTTTTTGCCATAAAATGGGATTATTCAATTGGTTTTAATGGGACTGCTGAGATGTATGCTGTTTCCTGTGCATTTGTAGGCAGAAGACTTGCATTTTTGAAGATTTATTTTCTCAGTAATTTTTGACACTATGTAAGGATATTACGCAGAGAATATGCCAGATGATTATTTAGAGAACACAAATACCTCCTCAGCAAATGCAACCTTCAATGACATTTACTTACAAAACTCGCTGGTCACTGATTGATTGATTCCGGACAGGAGCCCAGCCTCATATAGACCACATTCATCAAAAGCATCCTAATTATACCAGCATATTAACATCCTGAACTTTACTTCCAGTGCTCAAAGAATGCAACTCATGAAATAATGAAATTTAGGGGAAATTGAATATTTTTTCTATATGTAAAGACCTGTTTCCAACACAGATAATGCATTCTTGACATGTTCTTTGCTTTCTCGCCTGCAAAGAGCAACAATTGATAAAAAAGCAGCTATTTTGGAGCAAATGCCTAACACTCACATGAAATCATTATAAAAATTGAACTTTTAACAGGTAATCTGCAATGATGCAAGTTCTATCTCATCCAGATGCAGCTAATTTATTCCAGAAAAAAAAGACTAAATTAAAAAATAGAACAAACTACACTAGCAATAGTAATGCAAAGGGTACAACACCAAACTCTTACATAGTCAGAATGATATGAGGAAATAGGAAAGTGTTACTACCAGTAGAGATAGCACTGATAGTCTAGAACTTGACCATGTTTAAAGGGTATACTGACAGATTAGATGGTTCTGAAAAAGATTTAGAAGAATAAGGTATGTAAAATCTTCCCTGTATTTCAAGACTAAAGAAGCTTAAGTTATTCTGCTTATNTATACTTCATATAAACACGTCTCTCTCGCCTATGTGAGCTAGCAGGGAAAGTGTGAGAACGGTAACACAGGAGTGAGGAAGCATTTAATCCTTTGTTATTGCTGCAGATAAGCACGGCAAACACCAAATGATCATCTGCTGTTCTGTCAGATAATTATGAAATGCTATTACATTGAGGTACCCTTTGTGAATCACTATGCGGCGATCATTTGATACTCAGACAGAAAAAGGCATCCCTCACATAAAAGATCTTACTGTAAATAAAAATACAGGGAATTGTTTCATATTAACTAAATAAAAAAGCTTAAATTAAAAACCCAGGAAGC
>VZTO01020895.1:0-22795 GCA_013400615.1 Syrrhaptes paradoxus
GGAAGTTATCATCAATGCACTGATCTGGTGGCCTGTAACAGGCCACATCTGGTAAGAACTAAAACTGCAAAATTCTTTCTCTGTTCTCTTTGAAGGAAAACTTCTTCCATGAAAAACCTCTATAACTTACTTTAAAAATTAGCAGCAAGGGCACAGAGAGGAACAGTGGAAAGGTTTTAGTCTTTCATTTTTCTTTTTTAAGCAGTATAGGTCCCCCTTTGTAGTAGTTTGCCCTTTTTTGTTGGTTTTTTTTAAGCAGAACCATGCATAATCTACTCGACCCTAATCATACCACCCTGCAGACTGAAATGGAACATTGAAATAAACTGACAATTTCTGATGTATATTTCTTGTGAGGAATTAATCATGGTAGGATACTACTGTCTCTTGCCTCTCTAAGACAGAGAAGTTTCTCACAGAACTAACTTACCAAATATTATTGCAAATTCATACTTTGTTTATCCACAGAAAGCTCCCTAGTGCTTTTCAATTTTTTTTCCTTTTTGCTTCCAATATATACTATGCTCCTATTGTCTTCAAAGGTTCAGTAGTTCATGCACTTACAGAAATACTATTAGATCACTCTGATGACCACGAGATGGTGGAGTTAAGGATCCTGAGAGGAGAGCAAAAATCAAGATCACAACTCCAGACTTCAGGAGAGCAGATTTTGCCTTCCTCAAACATCTCCTTGGAAAAGTCCCATAAGATAAGGTCCTGGAGCAAAAGAGGTGCAAGAAAGCTGGTTAATATTCAAGGATCTGTTCCTCCAAGCTCAAGAGAAGTCTATCCAGGCAAGTAGGAAGTCAAGCAGAAATGCTAAGAAGCTTGCATGGATGAACGAGGAGCTCCTAGCAAAACTCAGACACAAAAAGGAAGTGTATAGAGGGTGGAAGCAGGGGCAGGTAACATGGAAGGAACAGAGAGACATGGCCTGAGCATGTAGGGTTAAGAAAGCCAAAGCCCAAATGGAGTTGAATCTGTTCAGGGATGTTAAAGACAAAAGGAATGCCTTCTGTAAGTAGACAGGTGATGAAAGGAAGGCTAGGGAAAACATAGGCCCACTGCTAAATAAGGCAGGGGACCTGGGGACACAGAACATGGAAAAAGCTAAGGTACTGAATGCAGCATGGAAAAGACTGAGGTACTGAATGCCTCCTTCACCTCAGTCTTTCCTAGCAAGACCAGCCTTCAGGAATGCCAGGCCCCAGAGAACAGTGGTAAAGGCTGGAGCAAGGAAGACATACCATTGGTGGAAGATGATCAGGCCAGGGAAGACTTAAGTAAATTGGACATACATAAGAGCATATCCTGATGGGATGCACCCACAAGTGCTGAGAGAGTTGGCAGATGTCATTGTGAGGCCATTCTCAAAACCTTTGATTGATCATGGTGACTGGGAAAGCTCCCAAAGACTGAAGGAAAGCAAATGTCACACCCATCTTCAAGAAGGGCAAGAAGCAGCACCTAGGGAACTACAGGCTGGTGCCTCACCTCACTTCCTGGGAAAGTGATGGAGCAGCTAATCCTCAAAATAATTTTCAGGCACATTAAGGACATGAACATCACCAGGAGTTGTCAGCATGGCTTCACCAAGAGCAAGTCATGCTTAACTAACATGATCAGCTTCTACAATGGTGTCATAGATCAGAGGACAGCAGTGGATATTGTCTACCTGGACTTCAGCAACACCTCTGACAGCATCTCTCATGAGATCTGCCTAGAGATGCTGCTGATGTGTGGGTTGAACAAGGAAACAGTGAGGTGGGCTGAAAACTAGGTGAACGGCTAGGACCAGAGAGTGGTTATCAGTAGAACAAAGTCTGGTTGGAGGTCAGTAACCAAAAGTTACCCCCGGGGTCATTACTGGGTCCAATACCATTTCATATCTTCATTAATGATCTGTGTGATGTGGCAGAGTGCACGCTCAGCAGGTTTGCAGATGACACCAAACTGGGAGGAGGGGCTGATACACCAGAAGGTCATGCTGCCATCCAGAGGGACCTGGATGGGCTAGAGAAATGGGCCAACAGGAACCTCACGCAGTTCAGTAACGGGAAGTGCAAAGTCCTGCACCTGGGGAGGAACAACCCCAGGCATGACTACATGCTGGGGGCCGCCCAACTGGAAAGCATCTTGGAAAAAAAGGCCCTGAGGGTCTTAGTGGACACCAAGTTGAACATGAACCAGTGATGTGTCCTCATCCCAAAGAAGGCAAATAGTATTCCGGGTGGCATTAGAGAAAGTATTTCCAGCAGGTTGAGAGAGGTGATCCTTCTGCTCTACTCAGCACTGGTGACACCACACCTGGAGTGCTGGGTCCAGTTCTGGGCTCCTCAGTACAAATGAGACATGGACATGCTACAGAGAGTCCAGCAAAGGGCCACCACAATGCAGAGGGACTGAAGCACCTCTCCTAGGACAAAAAGCTGAGAGAGCCTGGACAATAGAAGGCTCATCAATCTATATGAACACCTGATGGGAAGTTTCAAGGAGGACGGAGCCAGGCTCTTTTCAGTGGAGCCCAGTGAGAGGACCAAATGCCACAGGCACAGACTAAAATACAGGAGGTTCCTCTGAACCTCAGGAAACACTTTTTCACTGTGAGGGTGACTGTCCACTGGCACAGGTTGCCCAGGGAGGTGGTGGAATCTCCATCCTTGGAGATATTAAAAAGCTGTATGGACATGGTCCTGTGCAACTGGCTCTAGGTGACCCCACTCGAGCAGGGGGTTGGACCAGATGACCTCCACAGGTCCCTGCCAGCCTTAACCATTCTGTGATTCTGTAACAGAAACTGAAATCTCATTACTGAATAATATGAACATGTAACATCCTGAATGAGATATGACATCTACCTGTACCTCATTTGCATCAATTATTAGGTTTAAAACTGTTTAAGTAAAATATAAAATGAGATTCAGCATTGTAATAAATTGTACAAGAGACAATTTATTAAGTAGCAAATAATAGAATTTATTAGTAAGCACAACAAGCAAAACAGCACTGGGTGGCCACGGGAGTCTGTGCTCTACCGTCGGCGCGCACTTACACTCTGCACAGTCCCCCTTTTTATCGTTGGTTTCTTCTGGGTTACGTGATCTCTCAGGCTCGGTGGTCCAGCGCTAAGGGGGGGGGGAGGGCATCCCGTCTTAAGAGATTAGGGCAGCAGTTTTTCATCTATGTTGCTCTTCTTGGTCTTCTTGCAAAAGACATAATTGCTCCATCGGCCTTGAAACTGCTGGTCGCATGCCGTTCCCTTATCGTTCTGTCTTGAGACATCTTGTTTCTTAAGGCAGGATGTCTCAGCATCCCTGGCTGTCTGTTAATCTTTAGGTTCTTAAAGCATAAATTGTTCTTTACAGCAATTTCAATGAACAAATACCCACAATATATCACAGTCATAACACACAATACAGAAATACAAGAAGTTAAAGAAATTCTCTCAGGAAAGTGAAAACCTACTTTCATGAAAAGGAATTAGCATATTTATTTCCATTGCAGAAGGGGTAGGTATTAAAATTCAACTGCATAGAGCTTTACAAAGAAAGATAATCATGGGTGTTCACAGGTATTCAGCTTTGCAGATGTGAGACTGAGTCTGTATGTTTTAAAAAGCATGAAAAAAGAGTTCTCTGTTTTGCAGAGATCTCTCACAGGGTAACTAAATTCCTACAGATCTCCATGCCATCATGGCTCGACTGTTATGAATCAACACACTTTATTCTACTCTGCAGCATCGGGAAGATATCCATTGGGGGAGGAGGAGAAATAAAGAGATTCTATCCATTCTTAAAACCAGCATCTCATAAGACAGAAGAAAAGCATCACAGGAAATACTATTTTTTTCCTTCACGTATAGCAGTGACATCAATATTGCTATCATACTGGTATCATTCAAGGCAGTTAACATCATGCTATAGGCAGAAATAAATTTTCCCTCAAGGATTTAATTTATTTACTGATTTCATTGAAAGAAATGGCATGCTTATTTAGTATGGGCCAGACCTCCCACCAGGTTAGTTGTACCTGTCAGAGCATTGATTTCTGGTGTACTCTTTACTAGAGATCCATTTGTTCCTACAGGAATAACATCACCATACATAAATAACCATCTGATAAACAGGTAGACTACCATGTGTTTAAATAAAACAAACCAAGTATGTCTGCAAATCAGTTTAAATAAAAAGAATCACCTAAGTCAGTAAATCTGACAACAGCCACATCGACAACTTGCAAAAACTATGCTATACTATGCTATCCATGCAAAAGAAAAAAGAGAGGAAGGGGCAGAAAAATTAATTTATCTTATGCAGATTTAGCAACAGCAAAGGGCAGTCCTCAGTATGCCATTCTTAAGCAGATACCTGGCCTTTTCTGCAGATGACAATAACCACTTTGGCTTCTACATGTGGCTGCAAAATCCATCTCAAGCACACTAGCCTAGGCAGTCCAAGAAAGGATGAAGCAGCTCATGTGCCACTTGAAGAATGGTATTATCAACCCCAACTACAGTTAAACAAGATAGATTCTACTACTTAATACCTGGCAACAGTTTAAGAGTAAGCAATCTGTGCAATTTAGATAGGATGCAAAGTGCCAACAATTATCAAACCAGATGCATTCAGCTCTCCGAAAGATAACTCTTAATAGCAAATGAGAACAGTTTGGGGTAGGGTTACCTCAGCCTCTTGCAGATGAAGGTCAGATAATACAATGTCCTTGCAAGCAGGTGATACATTTGGGCTTACAGTCTGCAAAAGATAGACTTAGCAAGATGGTCACCTCTGCTGTTTTGTGGGAACACCAGATTCATCCAAACCTCTGTAAACATGGTTCAGAAGGGCACTGAGATGTCAATGAAAGAATTTTGGACTTATCATATAGCACAGTAATGATCTATTTCTTTGTCATCACAACCATGAATCATAGTTCTGTGCTGACAACTGTCCATCACTGCAAGTACATAATTTGGTCTTCTGGAAATGTTTCAAAAAGTTGCTCTGGCAGATAGGCAACCAGAGGTGCCTTATCCTTTACAACTTCTAATCAGAAAGCATGATCTTCAGCAACTGACAAGGCTGGACGGGATGGGTAAGAGTGGGAATTGTCTGGAGCCAGAAAGGAGCAGACATCTTCATGCCTTGTCACAGTGACCCTAGCCTAACCCAAAAACCCAGGGAAACAACTGTGTAAGACTTCCACTAATCTCTAAGATAAAGCACACTTGGTGAAATCTCCACTGCAGAAGCTTTAGCCGCAGTGATCTAGACAAAGATCTTGTATTAAGCACTTGCAAACATTTTTGCCTCCTTTCCTGAACACCTTCACCAGATCAGTCAAAACAAAATCACATCAATCACCCTGGTAAATTCCAAGTTTTCCCGCAAACCTGCGTGGCAGCAAAAAGAATCACCAGATGTTCCTGTATTCTTAACATGAGGAAGCTTTGTCTGTTTCACTAGCTTCATTTGTGGAAACAAACATAACTCTTCATCTGATAATTCAAGCATCACAAGCATTTCAGCTTCAACTTCAGGTTCACCTCCTAAAGCTAAATATTTATGTACATATTGTTTTAAAATATTTTTGTATAATATAAGCTTACACTGCGAGAAGTAGCTTTTTTGACGTGCATATCAAGACAGCAGTTCAAGTGCATACAGCAGCACTCCAAACAGAATTTCCAACCACAAAATGGAGAAGTGGACTGTGGATGACTTAATGACTGTGGAAACTTGTTACCTGTTACCATGACTGCTTCCAGCTCACATACCACATCCATAATACCAGATTCTGAATTCTACCACAACTCCTGTTGACGTCTGACTTTTTATTGTACGTGTCTTGGGATCTTTAAGTGACTCAAATAATTATTAATTAGGCATATTCAAATAAAGACCATCAGTCCCATCCCAGCTTCACCATACTACCAGTAAGAAACAATCCTTAGTTTAGAAGAGTTTACAGCCAAGGCAGACAAGACAAAGAAAGATACGCACAGAGAATACTCAGAGTCAACACAACGAAGCACAGCCCAAGTCCCAAATCGCTCTGGTCCCACCTCTATTCTACCACCAAGGCCTCTCTTCAACCAAGATGCTGGTTTAAAAGTCTTGCCTAAAAAAAAAAGTGTCATCACAAACAACAATACCAAAAAACTGAGGGAAAATACAACCAGTTTGTTTTTTTTCTATAGAATGTTAGATACCAACTACATGCTTTCAGAAGCTTTCACTTGCAAAAAAAAGACAATACTTTATGATATAGGACAAAAATCTACACATAGGTGGAATATATCTAAGTATACTGAAAAAATAATTCTTTCTGTATTTCTTTATATTTTGCAAGACTGAAAAAAATTCTGTCAATAATATTTTAATTTCGGTAACAAATTTTAATTTATGATTACAACAATAGAGTTGGAACATGCAAGCCAATTTCCAGTGTCTTAATGAATACTGCTATACATTCAAGATGGTAAAAATATGAACCTTCAGAAAATGTAAATCATTCATGCAGAAGGTTCGTTTATATAGTGAATACTGACACAGGACTGACTAATGTTTATAAATAATGTTTATAATATATAACATTTATAAATATGTGAAGGGTGAGTGTCAGGNCCTGTGTGATCTGATCTAGGTGTTCCTGCTCCAGTAGGGGGATTGGACTAGATGATCTTTTGAGGTCCCTTCCAATCCCTAACATTGTGTGATTCTGTGATTCTGTAATGCAGACTGCCACCAGTGTCTTTACCAGCATCTGATCTTCACCTCTGTCCTTCCATCACAGAGAAACCTTGAATTCAGAGATAATCAGATTTCCTTACACAATACATAAGTTGGTATATTACTATTACATGTAAAAGAAGAGGTCAAATAGGCTTTTCCATAGTATTTAGGAAGCAGAAATTCCCAACACAAGTAAAACCTGCAACTACAAGTACTATACAACATCATAAACACAATAAAACTTAAACATGAGGAAAAAAACCAGAAGCAACGAGAACACATTTCCTTTTCAATCACATATTGAACTACTCAGAGCTCCAGAATAAAAATGCCCAATTACACTGAACTATAGCTGTCCAATCCCATTACAAAGCCTCTCTCCATGTCTTCTCTTCACACATACATACAGCATAGATGTTATGAAATATTAGTTGTTTAGCTTAAATAAGTAAGTTTTTAAAATTGAATTAATCACTTAGCATCATACAGTTCTGTGACTGAGTATGCTGTTTCTTTAGCTTTACTTAGTGAGCAGTGAGATTTACTGAAGCCTGAGGCCACAAGCTGTAAATTTCCACTTAGGTGCATTTTTTCCTTTTAGTAGCTAGTACAGTGTACAGAGTTTTGGGTTTTTTAGTGTGAGAATAACGCAGATAGCACACTGAAGTTGTGATTATGGCTGAGTGTTCTGCCTAAGCATTAAGTCCAGAACTTTTTATCCTTTCTCATGTTTCTCATGTTCTGTTGAAAAAACGCAGACTAGAAGACACAGAGGCTTCGAGGCTACAACCATCAACAGCAGTTGCAACTCCTCACAGTAAGAACAATTGACAACTAGCCTAGAAACAGAGAAAGAATCCAATGAGGTGTTAGAAGACCTCAGACCAAAAATCATCATTGTACCAAAAGTCACATGAACAGCATGTGAAGAGTACATAGTGGCAGGTGAATAGTCTGTAAAGGTGTAATTCCCCAGGGAATTCCCCCCCCTGGCTGGGGGTCCCTCTCTGGAGGCACCCAGCTCGAGCTGACCCTGCTGCTGTACCATTTAACAAATTATTTATTTTTTTAACTTTGATGCCTGAGACTCTGCTATGGGAAACCTAGGGTTTGAACGACAGGGATAACACCGGACACCCAGACAGCATGGGCTTCTTTAACAATAACACTTCTGCCTTTGCAAACATTAACTTGCAATCTATGGATGCTTCTTGCAGAAGCGTTTGTTTATGTGTTCCTTTACAGACTACAAATCCATAGATTGCAGAGGAACACACAAAAATACTCTCTGAAAGGAAAGTCTTGCAGTTGTTCCCACACAGACCCATGTCCAGGTATGTCCAAGCCTGATCAATGATGAAAATACATTTCTTTTTTCCAACACAGATTGGATGGGGAAGAGGGAAGGGACGACAATCTTTATCTCCAAAAATCTCCCAGAAATGAACTCTGGCTTTTTCATTTAAGAATAAAAACATCAAGTCTCTAAAAGTATTCAGAGGATCCCAGACATTGTTAATGTGACTTTTAGAGCATATATTTGTCCTAACTGATTTTTCAGTCCATAAGGCATTTTTCAAACATGATTTCTTTAAGGAGAAAAGAATATTAAAATAACAGGCAGATAAGTTACATAATATTTGTCTTTTTTTCACTAGGAGGCTGCAGAAGAGCATTATCCGTGCTGACAGTTTCTGGGCATTTTGACTAATCTTTTTATAGTGCTTCAATTTAATAACATCCAAGTCTGGAACACATTCTGTGCCTGATAAGCAGCTCACACAAATCCAGGAAAAAAAAACAAAACAAAAACCAAAAACTTCTTTCAAGTCGCTACGCTTTTTACACTGGAAATACTATGTTAGTCACACTGTAAATTACATGCTGATCATCCCAGAATCCCCTCAGCTTGACTATGGATTCATGTTCATGTTCTAACCCATGTTCCTAAAACCAGCAGCACATCTGACTGACAACATACCAGCAAACCTATCTATTAAAAACCTGTAGATGTCCAAATGACTCCAGAAGAGCTGACCTTCCCCTTTCAAATGATGCTTTCATCTATTTAATTTAACATAAGATTTCAAAATAAGCTATAAAAATACATTAGATTTTTCAAACAGATAAATATTCTTTAATAGATCTATGAAACAGTAGAACTCAATCCAACGTAAAAGTTTCATTCAGACTCGATGGTCGTCCAGGAGCACATCCATTAAAGTTTTCGATTAAAATATTTTATTTAAATTAGGACAGATGCATCAGTGTAACAGAGACACACTAACTCTTTAAAACCTGTACTTATATTTCACATTTATTGTCTCAACACTCCTCAAGACAGCAGTATGGGAAAATGTCACATTTGCAAGGTTGACTAGTACTTCACAAAGACCATTTGAACCCAGAAAAGAGAGAGTTCACCCAAATAAGATTTGTAAACTCTACCTCAGTACCTCTAAAGCAATAAAGCTGAGAACAGTCTTGCAAGGCTAAAGGTGTTATTGCTACCATCAGATGGAAGTTTTATCCAGATCTCCACTAGAATCTCCTTAAGAAACCTTCTACTTAAGATACTTTGATGTAACCATACTGGGTTGCTATGCTCACTTTTCTAAGATTTTAGTACTTCACAAACACTGCTCACCTTTTTGTTCTGTCTACCCAAAGACATCAGTTATGAAACTTTTTCAAGGTTAAAGTAATTAAAAAATCCGCCATGTTTAGTATTTGATAATCACATTCCACTCTGTTTTACTGTAAGGTTGCAATACTCTAAAGGATTAACAATAAGGATTTACCACACTTCCCAAAACATTTTCTGACCTCAGAAAACACACACCTTCTCTAGTGGGAAGATGCAGTATGGTCTTCTACATTACAAGGAGCATACACCTTCAACACTAATCGCCAAGGTCACATCCAGCAGCATAGACAGAACTGAAGTAAGAAATAGTGTTTACCTGCTCATAAGAAGTACTGGAAGTATACTGGCGTGCTTGTTCTGTGGCCAGAGACCATTCAGGAAGCAGATGCAATATTAGGGTGACATTTACTTGCTGACTTTCTTAATGAGAAGGCTACCAAACCCAGGAAGATAAAACAGAGAGACTGTTTTTAGATTTAATCCTAGCCTTGAATGCATACAAAACCTGTTCCCCACTCCATCAGTGCTACCTCCTTACACATACATACAGCGCAAGCACAAGCTTACACTTCTTCTAAAAGAACAGAGACACACATGGGAAAGTACCTCAGGGTGGGGACTGACACTGTTGGACCCTTCCCCTACTAGTGAGGCTTGACCCAATATCCTGCTTTTCTGCTCCTTACCCACCTCACCCATCAGCTCCCCTCAGACTTAACTCATTGGCCTCAAGTACACAACTTTAAGCCATACAGCACCTTTTCTTTCTGTAATTCTTCTACACAATTTTTTTCTCAAAGTGTAATTTCTAACTCTATTAGCAGTGCAACAGAAATCTTGAAATAAAGTGCAACATTGTCCTGCTGTAAAATTTTAAGAAAATCTGCAATTTAAGGCTTTCAGACTTGGGTCTCTCTTTTCTTCTGCTGGTATGACATATAAGATTTTAGTGAAACCCTTCTTATGAACTTACTCTTCTGCTTCCTATACCAACACAAACTTTGAATCCTATCTTCCTTTCCCCCCGCAAAAATTTTAAATACCCCATTGTTAAAATAAACAAACTAGTTACTCCTTTTTTCAGGACAAATAGCCCATCTGTTTATTCCAGTCAATATAAAGGGTTAAGAATATGTACCTGTATCTAACACTGCAAACCACAACATTGACATCCTAAGCACTTGGCTTCCAAGCACAAAGAAAGAAGCAGAATGCATAAAGTATGCTCCTAAAGCAGCATGGTATCTTCTTATTTTGCTATGCAGAAAAGAATATATGCTTTTTAGAAGTTATACACCATTAACTTATACAGCAAGTGCTAAAAGAATACAATAAAAAATCACATTATAAAAATCATCTGCATCTAAAGTGCTGAATGTATTGCAGTAATAGAATAAAAGCCTTTATCCCACAACAAAATAACTTGGGCATAGTCTTACCATCAGTAAATTCATTTTAATGAAAATTATGTCCAAGAACATAATTCATCTCTTAAACCAAGGATATAATTTAGTCCTTAAGTATACAACCAAGGAAAATATCATTAAGCTCAGTACTTATATTTCCTTCATGTTCCTATACTACTAATTTAAACTGTCCCAGAACTAGGCATGGGCATAACTGCTGACCACATTTAGCCCAATAGGCATAGTAGGTCAGACCACAGATCTCCCTGCCTTAGAACACTACCTCAGCAGTGGATGGCCAGGCAAGCATATAAGAGCAAAGGTAGTACGTCGTGATACCTCCTCAGAATGCTGGGGCTTAAGGCCATCCAGGCTCAGGGGCTTGCCAAGTCAAAGGTAGTGTCTTTGAATTTGGAAGAAGAAGAAAATATAGATTAGACAATACAGCTCCTTCTATAAGAACACCTCTTTCTGCAGAAAAAAACCTGAATTAATATGTACATAAAACATACAGATACTGATTAAACGTTTCATTTTTTTACTATGAAAAAACAGCCTGTAATTGCAGTTTCTGTGCACTGAACTGGTTAGCTGTACATGTTTTCAGTAGTGTTCACGATGTTGGCATTAAAAATATGCCTTGTGATTATATTAAAGGTTCACAGTGTTGTATGACTGAAAAATTGAAGGGATCCAAAGTGCACTGACCTAATTTGCGTGTCATGTATTGCATACAAATCACATCCTTTCTTCATCGAGCCTTAAAAAGCTAACAGTGCAAATCACGTTAAGCCATAATATTGACAGGTGAAGGCCCATTTAAGTAACAGCAGAACTGAGCTTGGCTGGATACTGTTACTTATTTACAAGGGTACCAAAAGTACATTTTCATGGAATACAGCAACAGCTATCTGCAAATTCTACATCTTTTAGATTCGCCTCTCTTAATGTATCATATATTAAAAAACACCCCAAAGCTAACACCACTACTAATCAAACCTTGCTAAGTAAAAACAATGTTTCTTCTACCTCTCTATGCAGTTCAAACACACTGAATCTACCATGCAAACAGTACACTGGATGATCTCTGAAGAGAAGAAAAAGAACTTTGAAAGGAGAGTAAACCTGAAGAAATGGGGTAATATGTACTGATACATACATCAATAAACAAGAGCTTGAACTCTAGAGCTAGGGAACCGTAAAGCATGAGTTTTATAGAAGTGTGACTGACCTACGACAGAAATCAGGTTTTGCTTCTACTGCTTGCATGACCTTTGGACAGGGGCAGAGAAGTAATAAAGACTATCAAAATCTCTGTTTATCTGGACAAAAGTTTGGGAATAGCAAACATCAACCATAAACAAGTTTCTACAGTCACACTGTGTCTTGAAAAAAAGATATGCCTTAATTTTCACCCATTTCCCAAAGAGGGATGTAAATCCCAAGTAGAAAGTTTCAATACAAATAGTATGAGTTGGAGTAATTTCATTTTCTTTTTTGTCTACTGTATCCATTCAAGAACGCATTTACTATATCTTCAGGGCTTTGTAGTTTTCCTGCTTATTTTAATAACAGTAGTTTCATGCCTAGAGGTCCATGTACTGAGATAAAGACATCAAGCACCTACACCAGAACCCACCATGCATCACAGTATTGGTCTGTTATCACATTTGCTGTTTAGACATATACACTGGCAGCAGCCCATTGTAATGTGAAAGTTTGAGCTGACTGTAGAAGTAGAGGTGCACATGAAAACACACTAAGACAGTAGTAATTTAATCAAATTCCTATTGTGCCAGTTCCAAATTTTTCCATTGTTTAAATGAACACAATGCTACTGTCTCCCATAGCCAGAAAGGAAGGAAAAGGGGGAGAGCATGACAAAGAAGTAAAAAACATAGATACATAAACCATACGTACAGCCTTTACCCAGGGCTTTCTATCTTCAATTACAGCAAATAAAACAGTACCCGTTACCTATAGGAGAAGGCCAAACATAAACACTCAAATTACAGGGAGTTGGTTGAGTAATTAAAGGTTAGAGAGCAACAAACTGCATTTCAGAGTATTTATGCATCTTCTCTTCTATGGAGGTAGAATATGATGCTTCTGTAAGGCCTCCATGTTTCATTCAAAACACACTGTTCTATCCAAGACCTGTGCTGAAGCTGACCTTGCCCTTTGAGTGACACAGGATAAAGCACATACAAGCAGTTCAAATTGCAAACATGAAAACTAACAGCAAAGAAATTGCAATTAGCAGCTAGAGAAAGTTAGGAGTGTAAGATCTCTCCTGGTATGCCTGCAGTGAGAAAGGGGCCCATTTCTAACTCACCTGTAGTGCCAGAGTACAAATGTAAATGAAGCATTAAAGTAAGCTTGTTGAAAAAACAAACAAACAAACAAAAACCCATCAAAAATGTTGCATGGTGCACAGTCACAGACTTCTCTCAATATTTCTCATGTTAGAAAAAAAACAGAAGAAAAGGTATTTCTCATAACAAAAGTCTTTCTCTGTAGAGATGTGAAGAAAAGTTGAATAAATAATATTTCAAGGTAGCAGTACTACCAGGAAATACTGCCTGCTCCACGCAATGATCCAAGTGTCAAATCTTTGCAACGCTCCATGTTTTATGTGATCCTGCACAGTCTGGAAAATTAAATGTTGAGGGGACAGAGAGCAGTGATCAACAGGCCACCAATATATCCGTAGCCAGAAATACTGTGGCAGACTCCTACCAAAAGTAATCTGAATATTTTATGCTGAGTCTATGGGCTCCATTTATGCTGCCTTGCCAATACACAATTTCTGAGCAACCATTTGAAAAAGTAACAATGAGTTAATGAAATGGAACTCTTTTGTGCTTAAAGGAGGAACACATATAAAGCTTCTTTCTGCTGCACAGTCACAAACCTGTTCCTCTTGCATGGCAGGGTACTGCACTTGCTTAGAGCTCACATATTCACTCTGCTTCCCCATACACTGTTGTCCCCCTCACTAGCCTACTGATTTATTTTCCATTTTATTCCTCAGTGTCTCCTTTCTCTGTACAATTAACTCCAGAAATTGTTAACTCTCTCCTATCTAATATTCCTGAAAAACCAAACCTATAAAGTAAACAAAGGATACATTACCTTAAAAGGTGTATCACATAAATGGGCAAAAGGGAAAGAGAAGCATTTAAGTTAAACTAGGCCAATACGGACTGCAGATTCAATTTTCTACAAAATGACCTTAATCAAATGCTTGGGATTTCATAGTATAACTAAATTATCAATTCTCAGTAAAGCCCATAAGGATGACATATCTAAGACATTTCAGTAACTGCCAAAATATGCCACTTCTAAAATATTTATTAAGCATCTGCATTACATCTGACATGGCCTTCATTTCAAATTTATTAAAAACACACACACAATTACGTTATACAAAAACCAGACATACCCACGACTATAAGAAATAACAGCTTACTATGGTTTCCAATGGAAAAGCAAAAACTTTCCCATGCCTTGTTTTCTTTTAGGCAAGGAAAGAAAGTAACCTAATTAATCTAATGTAAAGAAACAACATCACCTTGGCTAAACACAAGCAAATACAATTTCTGCCAATATTGTTGTCTTACCAATAAATATTTGTCATCTTCCACTCACCCCACTTCCCTCCTAAATTAGTCACCATCTGCTTAATCTCAAATGAGATCTCCATATTTCATCTACTGCAAAGATGAATGTTGGGTATAAATACAGCTCTTGGGAGGCAAGGGAATCTCTGCAGCAGGATAACAGGAAAAATTTCTCTACTCAGTTACAATCGGTTGCTTTTCACCACTTACTCAGAGTAAAGCAGCAAAAAAGTTCAGGTCATTTCCCGACTAGCACAGCACGTTATAGCAAGACACACATTCTATTAATTTTTAATTGCCCAAAAGAGGAGGGTTTCTTTTTAAAGCATAAAGAAGGGCACTGAAACTGCTTACCTCACTCAGCTCTGCAGGGGAGTTATTTCCATATTTCATAGCAACTCCAGAATTCATGATTAGACTTCTCAGGGCTTGACGATTTCTGCAGATTTTAATGCTTCAAAGATTTGTTCAACTGATCAATACTATCTTCTCAAAAATTTTTCTGTCTTAAACATTTTGCTTTAGACAGCCATTTTACTCCACATTGGTAGTTTAAATTAGTGATGCAAGATCTTCTAAAAGAGCCAACCTGGTTTTGACTTCACAGACAATCCATTGCTGTGAGAGACTTGATAACACTGTGAAGTGCTCAGAGAGAATGCAGGGAAGGAACTGCTTGCCAGAATTCCAGGGCTGTCTTAGTCCATTTGCAAGTCGTGCTTTATCTCTGCTGTCTGTTTTATGCTGCTCTTTTCCACAACTCTGTTAAAGGGCATCTCCCAATGCTGCTTAATGTACTCAGAAAAATTGGTGAGCTTCACGCAAGTTCACAGAGAAATTAAAAACCGCTGCTATAGTCTTCGGTGTTCGGGGAGGGTGAAGGGAAAAGAAAAGAATGCTCCCCTCCCCGAGACAAACCAATGCTGCACTTCACGCTCAAGTTTCCCCTGCCAGTGAGCCTGGAGTTTAAGTGGTTTATGATCAAACACAGCTGTCTTGCTGCTGGCTAAAGGGTGCATGGAAGGGGCGGTACTAAACGGAGAGCGCAAGTGGGAGGGAGAGAGCTACAGAGAGTTCATTTTGGAATTACAGGCATCTTTCCAGCTTTCTGCATACTAATTACTCTACACAAAACTATAAAGCTAAGTAACAGGAAATGCCACCTGGATAACAATAAACCAGATTCCCATGTGCAATTAAAGGAAGGAAAGTTGGGGGTCTTTAGGAGGTGGCAGTTGTAACAATTTCAAAAGGTCACAGAAAGCCCAAAAGCACCATTAGAAAGCTGCAGATTTTACGTAACACCCTGACATTTTACAAAGACTTCGGAGAGATGCTACTTTAAGAAGGGGAGAAAAAAAGCATTTGCTTTCAATGTTCAACTTAATAATCTAGAAAAATCCTTAACAAGCTGGATTTGTGGACATGCTGCACTCATGGTAAGAACTGACAACCTCCTTTCCCTTTCCCTTCACCCCCTAAAATATAGTGACAGCCCCACAAGCTTTGTGATGCTGGATTATGATGTACTTTTCAAGCTAGAAGGAGGAAATATCATACTCTGAAGCTGAAATGTACCTGATTGTCTTAATAAAATGTATTATTGAAGTGTCAAATAAGTTCAGAAAAATAAAACAAAACAAACACATGAGAAACAGGAATAAATGTTATATAAGCTATGGCACAATTATTTTACCCTGGAAAAAAAATATTTGCATGGGAAACAACACTGTCCAAGTGTAACATTTTGAAATAATCTTGTGATATTTTCTTCCTCCTCTGCTAATCACAGATTAATAGCAGTATGCTATTAGGGATAGCATAGGGAAAACCCCTCCAAATGACAACAGAGAAAGTGCCTTAAGAACAAGAACCAAGATAAACACACACACACACACATATATGTATCTATGATACTAGAAAGCAGTAGCACTTTCTGAGTCCCTGGCCCTTCCCCGTGCCCAGCACCAGCAACTGCAACACTCTTCTGGCGCAGGGGCTAAGGGAAATGCCACAATCTCTTTACAGGACTTTTTGCTTTCATCCTCCAGGTCTTATTTTCCAGCCTGTCCTTTCTCTTTCTGTATTTTTCCTGTTCTCCAGTTTGCTTTCCAGCAGTCCATATTTTTTTTACTTCGCTTCCTCTTTTTATGCCCACCTTGTATTGCCTCCATTTCTTATTATTTTCCTCCTTGAGAGCATCCTCCCTGTCTCACCTGTACATTCAGTTCTGTCTCTACGTTTAGTGCTTCTCTGTATATCCTTCTTACTCATCTGCTTTGTTCCCGACATCCATTTTCCGCCGCCAGCCCCGGGGCGGGCTGCAGTGCTCTCTGCTGGCGATCGCGACTGTCGCAGCCACAGCCGGCAGCGCGGAGCCGCGCGGGGCGAACTGCGCCTTCCCTCCCGCGGGCGGGCAGACAGGAAGATCCACCACAACGCAGAATGCAGTACGGAACAGCACTTCCACAGCATTTTCGTACACTGATTTCCTGTGCATTAAAATGTGACTAAGAGTGTTTTAAACCCAGGAACAAAGGTACTGCATAATGACTTACCTAATTTCTCATATATGAGAAAAAAAGTTTTGCCTTCACAAATGGGAAGGTAACAATGTTTTTATATTTTGCATCACTACCCCTATCAACTTTTATATTGCCTCTTCTAATCTGTTCAGGATCTGCTCTGATCTGATCTTTGTCAAATACTGTCACATGTATCACAGGTTCACCAACACACAGATGAGTCTCAGAATTACTTAAGAGTAAAGTTCTAAGGTTTCCCTTTTCTAAAGGAAAGACCATATTAATTATGGCTTCAATATACTGCATTTCCCATACTATATTCCTATACAGCCAAATACTTCCCAGCTGACTATAAACAAGCATGCAGAAATTGTAAGTATTAATTTGCTTTCCTCACTCACTACTGTTGTCCAATTCCTGGCCGACTAGCCATCACACAGACATGCTTATGGCATGACAGATGCATCACAAGCATAATGGCACAGGACATCTGAAGATCTGAAGTAGATCCACTATATACTGTACCCATATGCTCCACAGGATTTTTTTCTGCCTCTTCCTACTTCATACAGTAACACAGTAGAAAGAGATACTGACTGAAAAACAACAACAGAACTCACAGTTTCAGATGTGCACAAGAACATGAGAGATACATGCAAATAATTCCAGAACAAAGTTTATTTAGAATTTAATTGTAACTCACATGCAAATTAATGAAACAGTTAAACCAAACTCTGATGAAAAATTATTTTACTTTAACCCCAGCTGACTCCTATTCCAATCTCTGCATACTTGCACTTGAGTGGTACAGGATCACACATTCCTCAGTTGGAAAGCATCAGCTGCTACTTTTAACTAACCCATAAGTACTGGCACTGCTTGTTTCAATGTCCTAATAAACTTAAGCAGCATTTATTTATTGTGGAGCGCTAGCTAAGACTAAGTGTCATCATTCTTCTAAAATAGTTACTACTATATGACATTTTTTAAAAAGTCAGTAGCATTGAGAACATATTCTGAATACCTGAAGATGTAGAACTTGTTCCTCTATGAAATGTCATATTATCTAGCATTTCTCTGAGTCCATTTACTAACTGAGTGAAAACATTACATCACAAAATCATATTCCCAGATATGCCTGACCAATTGGCTCCAGTCATTTTCACTGTTTTCACATACATGTAGATGATCTAATACAGTAGCAGAGTACCAAGAACTTTGTTGAGGCCAAAGTATATTTTCCCATTGGCTTGTGCCAAAGGCAGGTTTCAAAGAAAAATCTCAAGTATGCCAATTTTGCATTGCCAGGAAATGAACAAAGCACCCTGTGATCTAGCCAGAGAGAGGTGTCTGTTAAGACTCACTCCCTCCCTGTTTCTCTTTGGTGGCTGACTGTTCATTCTCTCTCTCCCTGACTCAGTTCCTCACCTCTTGGATAGCAAGGCTCCCTTGCCCTCAACCTTGTGCCTGTCTCCTTTTTTAGCCTCTACAGTCAGGCAGGGGGTTGGGATAGGAATAGGAAGAGGAATCTCTTAACCTACAGATGTGCACTTCTTAGCCCAAGACGACACGGTCTCAGTGAGTGCCGCTGTGATACAAACAAGAAGAGGGAAACAAGAAGCTGGATGAACCTGTCACCAAGGCTTTCAGAAGCAACATCCACCAAACACATTCTGTCAAGATAAGAGACACTGTCCTGGGCTTCCACTCAATTTCAGTGCATTCTGATTAATTAGTGCTTTATGTACCTCTAAAGCACTTGTGATGCATACTGCTTGTAGGTCAGTGCATTTGCACCAACAGATTCTTTCCAAGATAATTTCAGAACTATCCAGTAACAACCATTAGTGTGGCCAGTTTGCTGATTGTTCATCTAATAAACCCATGGCCACTCTGTTCCATTTGTTTACTCTTATTCAACTGTATTAGAAGAATCATATGTTGTATCCAAGATTCACTGAGTCTACCTTTTGATTTTATCTGAATAATCATTTAATAAGATTTACTCTGTCACTTGGTGTAAAAGGATCCTTTTGGGACAAGATACAACTCTCCTGCCCTTCTCATCTTTACTTCTGAAACTGACACAGAATATAGAAAAAATAGCACTGCAGTTATTTTACAAGTCTTCTCCCTCAAAATATGCCTCAGTAATTACAATACTCTATTTTTTAACAGTTATTGGAAAAGGTGTGACAATTGCCATACATGAATGTCCCTTCCTTGTTTTGACAGCTGCAGAGTGAAAACTACAGCACAAAAGAAATTATCTATAAAATACATATGTATCACATATTCTTCAGCAGTGTGTACCACTCTCTGAGAAGCAGCTTCACTCTGCATACTACATGCACAATTCTAGCACACATGAAATAAGGCCTTTCTTGACTATGTTTTATTACCTCTGTAATTGAAATGCAACTTATTGCAGTCCACTGAGGATTTAGTTCATGTTTGTTTGTTTCAGTATCACCTCTACAGTTAGAGCAGCACCCTGCATAATCCCCCACACCAATAAATTACACCCCCCAAATACTGCAAAACTACTACACACAATATGAGTAAAACACGTTTTTGTTCTCACTGTGGCACAAAAAACACAGGTCTTTAATGCCAAAGTCTAAATTTCCATGGACACAACAGTAGCACTCAGAAGGCTAGCATGAAGCCTAAACTTGGAAATGGAAATTCAATACAGTAGTTGGATAATGTTGCCAGAAAATTCTTTATTCAATAGCACTAATGCACTATGATTTAAAAAGGACAGGCTAAAAGGGCTGGTAGGTTCCTCTTGATGCAAACTCTTCTCATTAATGCTATTCACCTAGGTTGAGAGAAAAAATTCCAACTAATTTGAAACAATTGCAAGTAACCTTATACTGAAGAACAAAGCACTCTCTCTGAAGAAAACCCTTGCAAACTTCTCTTCTTCCCTTCAATCACACCATCTCAATTAGTCTAAAACAGATAAAATGTTTAGAAGAAAGTAATTTCAAAATAGCACTTCAATCAGCTGGTCTCACCTGTTCACCCTTCCTCAAATACTTAATCCACTTAAAAGGTAATGTCCTTGACCTGACCAGTCTCCTTGGGAGTTCACATTTGATCCCTTTTTCCATCCTCTAGTATTTCACGCCATGAAGCCACTCACTAACCTGTCAAACAGCCACTCTCATTTTCTGTCATTTCATCCAAAGCCATCACATTCATTTTGATTTCCTCTGACCCCACAGAGCCTTAGCATCAGGTCAGGACAGGAAAAGGACCAAGGAGTCAATGTGTGCTTGTTATTCACCTTAGACACTTGTGTGTGATGACAACAGAGAGAGATGACTACAGAGAGAGTAGTAGCAATTTCTACTCTCCTTTCATGTTGCAGCCACTCAGTTATCACTGTTCATTTGCTCCTTGCTTAAAAACACAAACAAGGCCATTCTGTAAACTACAATTCATGCCATCATGCTGATGCGTCCTTGTCCAGCATTCCCTCAGTTCAGTCATGCATTCCTCCAGCTATTAACCACAAGGTAAATTCACTCATTTCACTTCCACTCCCTACTATCTTGGTAGCCATTCTGATTTAACTTCTCTAGATACAGCCTGTGGTTTTGCATACTTATTGCACTAAAAATACATCCACTCTTAGTAAAATGCCTGTTGATTAATCCTACCTTTAAGAGATCCACTCTTCTACTTTATCAGAACTTGTATTCCCTCATGTTTAACAGTTGTGAACTGAATCTTTTTCAAAAATTCTCACTTGCATAAAAAAGATTTGCCAGGACTCCCCTGCTAAGTCTCTTCTATTTTTTCCCAATCCCTAATAGTGATATTTCCTCATTTATATTCTCTTCTTATTCTTAAACTGTCTTGGTTTTGTATCTTGTCCATCATGCACTCTCATTTTGCATTCCAGCCCCCACTGCACAGTCATGATCCCCACTCCACAGTCATGATCTCATCTCTGCAAACATTCAGCAACCCAGTTCATCAGCTGCCCACTTCTCTTTTACTCTTGAACTCTTCCAAGACATCTATGTGTGGTCAGCCTGTAATAATTTTCCCTAATTATAACATTTCCCTCCACTCTGACTTCCATTACCACTGGCATATTGAACGGACAACTCCCTGACCTAGATCAGTGTCTGCGAAGTGCTCACAACAGCACAATGAAGAGGAAGGAAACCAGGCCCCTGGTTTACATCAGAGTTGTGCTTGGATGCTTTACCCCCGACCTAGCCAAGCATCCCATTTCACCATCTGTAGTCATATATATATATATATACACACACACACACACATATATTTCTGTTTATCTAGTGTATGTGATGCTTGTACATATACTATACATCCACAAATAGGAACACACATATAAATACACTCATATCATATACATGTGTGTACAACTCTTATCTATATAAATGTACAGATACATCTATGCATACACAAGTATTTGAAAGTCTGGATTCACTGAAATGTTCCATTTGAAACATTTTCAATCAGAAGAATTCTGGCAAATGCAAGGAAAGTGTCTGACAGATCCCTGCTTGAAGCTCTACAAGGCTTTTTGGCTGGCATGAGCATTCAAATAACAAGAGAGTCAACTTCACTGAGCACTTAGGGGGTCTGGGGAGCTTTCATTTTGGCAGAAATTGTAACAAAAATTACTTCAATAGTGATGTGAGCGGAAATGATACCTATAAAAACTCTGGCGAATCAAACTGCCTACCTTTAAATCAGATCTACTTTACTATCAACAAATTTAAGATTATTGTCACTGAATTCACAGAATCACAGAATCACAGAATCACAGAATGTTAGGGATTGGAAGGGACCTTGAAAGATCATCTAGTCCAATCCCCCTGCCGGAGCAGGAACACCTAAATCAGATCGCACAGGAACGCATCCAGGCGGGTTTTGAATGTCTCCAGAGAAGGAGACTCCACAACCTCTCTGGGCAGCCTGTTCCAGTGCTCTGTCACCCTCACTGTAAAGAAATTTTTTCTCATGTTCAAGTGGAACCTCCTGTGTTCCAGCTTGAACCCATTGCCCCTTGTCCTATCACAGGATGTCACAGAGAAGAGCCTGGCTCCATCCTCCTGACACTCACCCTTCATATATTTATAAACATTAATTCCTACAGTCCTCATATGAAGTTTATTTTTCTTGCTGCCTTCCTTGGCTGCATAGTTTAGTGGCTGCTTATGAAGACCAGCAAGTTAGTCTACAGAACACTTCTCAACTCCATTAAGTATTCAGTATCCAGTATCCAGTAAACATGTGTATTTCTTTATTTTTCTAAAGGTCTGTGGTTAGTTTTTCTTTTCTCTCCCTGGATGGCTAAGCATAAAAACCAAGCTCTCAATTCTAACCCTCCATCTGGTCTGTAAAATTTCTGCCCTTCTAACTGCTTTGTCATGTACCTTTTAAATCTCTCCAGTGACTTTTTTCCTATACATCTTCCTACATTTAAGCTTCTCATATTAATCTTCAAGACTGCCTTACCTCTGCCTCACTCATTTCTACTTCAGCCTTCATATCTGACAGATTCATTTTATTTTGGGAGGGACAGTGAACAACCCTGCTGCACCATTTATGATATCTCTGACTTTCTTCTATGGTCTGTTTGGTTCTAGAACCCAAAGCCTGTTTACACTGTTCTAAACCACTTACAGCTTGTCCTGGTTTCAGCTGAGACAGAGTTAACTGTTTTCATAGTAAGGGGCATGTTTTGGATTTGTGTTGAGAAAAAGGCTGATAACTACTAATGTTTGTAGTTGCTGCCAGGACAGTCAAGGACTTTTCAGCTTCTCTGCTGTGCCAGTGTCCGCAGGTGCAGGAGAAGCTGGGAGGGAGCACA
>VZTO01020895.1:29074-49126 GCA_013400615.1 Syrrhaptes paradoxus
TATCATCAGCAAACTTGCTGAGGATGCACTCTACTCCCTCATCCAAGTCATTGATGAATATATTGAATAGCACAGGTCCCAATACCGAACCCTGGGGGACTCCACTAGATACAGGCCTCCAACTAGACTCCATCCCATTCACCACAACTCTTTGGCTTCTTTTCTCCAGCCAGTTCACAATCCACCTCACTACCCGATCATCCAGATTGCACCTCCTCAGTTTAGCCGCGAGGATACTGTGGAGGCGGTGTCAAATGCTTTACTGAAATCGAGACAGAATTTATATAATATGCCTGTAAGTTAGCAAGAACAACCACCTCTGTGGCACTTGCACAGATGCTCTGAAGAGGAAACAGCAACACAGGCTTCTAAAAGCAAGTGGTCGTGAAAAAATCCTATTGCACTCTATTCTCAAAAATATAGCTGTACACTTCCCCTCTACCGGTCCACCATGCCCTCATCACATCTTCCCAAATGGTTTCAACTAAAACAGTTCTGGCAAAAAAGTTGTTGTCAAAGAGCTTCCAATATAGCTGAAGTGTCTTTGGAAGGCAAAATTAAAGGATTATAGGAGATTAAAGGATCCTGGACAACGCCAGTCCAGGGTCTACATAGTTAAAAAGACCCCATATATCAACTTTCAAATGGGTCACATTTTAAAAATGTAAGATCTTTGTGCAAGGATTTTCTCAGCAAATCAGAGTTTACAGCTAAAAGAACAGAGGTCTGACATCTGATCATCATGGCAAATGAAACAAACCCGATTAGTTTTACTTATGTAAATGCAGCTACTTGTGACAACAAATATATTAATCTTAAAACAACACTGAATTAAGGCAACAGAAACTAACAATAAGCACAGACATGTATTAGCATTTATATGCATGCCTTCTACTAAAAAGAAAATCAAGTTAATCTGTTTTATTTTAATCATGTGCAAGGAGAATATGACAAGGGAATTAAACATATCCAAATCTTATTCCTTCTGCTTATTTAGCTTCACTGTAATTCTAATATGAAATATGCCTATCATATCAAGATGCTGCCTTGTGAGCTGTTTTCAGAGAATAGCAATTCTTCAGGTCCTACAACAGAGTGCTATCCCTCCTGACAGCACCACAGGGCATTGCATGGTTGCCTGGAAGTGAACAGATGTGACACCACACGAAACAGCTGTTTCACTACAGCTGACTACGGGTATCCACATTATTTTCCAACTTTGGACATTCAAATAGGAATAAAAACCAGCTCCCAACCATGCAAACACACAAAGAAATAATTTGAAATGCTTGAATTCCTTTCTCTCAATGAAAAAATTTAAGTTATTTACATCCCAATGCAATACAAACCAAGCTCATAAATTATTATATTTGGAACATATATAAGGGTTATCATCAGATATATTTGCTGTGGTGTTTAACCTAGTGGCATGAACAGGTACATCATCAGTAAGTGGTGACAGGTCACTGTTCTGGTTTTGTGTGGTGGGTTTGTTTGGTAGCAGGGAGGGGCCACAGTAGTGGCTCCTGTAAGTAGCTGCTAAAGGTTTCCCCTGACTCCAAGTCTGCTGGCAGCAAGGGAGGGGCTGCAGTGCTGGTTCCTGTAAGTGACTGCTAAGGGTTCACCCCTACCTCCAAGGTTTCAGTAGCTGGGGGTTGGGGGAAGGAGTACCACTGACCTGGCCCCTGTGAGAAACTGCTGGGAGTTCCCCCAGCTCCAGGCTGGACCCGCCCCTGGGCAGGGCTGAGCCAATCAGTGCCTGTTCAAGTGAAATATTTAAGAGGTGGCACTGGACATGGAAGCATCGGCCCTATGAAGGGCCTGTTCCAGCTGGACCGGCCCAACCGTCCACCTGCCTGCCCGGCTTCTTCTATATCCTGCCTGCTGCAGCCCAAGCCTCTGCCATGGCTCGCCTGAGAGACTGGAGTTTCTCAGGAGCCAGAGGAAGAACCTGCAGCAGAGAGAGGAACGGGATTTGAGAGAGACAACTATGTAGACATGAAGGTCAGTGAAGAGAAAGGAGAGGGAGGAGGTGCCAGAGCAGAGATTCCCCTGCAGCCTGTGGTGAAGACCATGGCAATGCATGTCATCCCAGTGCAGCCCATGAAAAGCAGAGCTTGCCTGCAGCTCATGGAGATGTAGTTGTGGAGGACCCCACGTCAGAAGAAGTAGCCACGCCTGAAGGAGTCTGTGAACTTCGTTCAAGAAACCCACGCCAGAGCTGACCAGTTGTCGGAGGACTGTGACCCTGTGTGGGAAGGACTTTCCCATGAGAGGGACCCCACGCTGGTGCAGAGAAAGACTGTGAGGAGCCCTCCCCCGAGGAGGAAGGAGCAGCAGAGACAACATGGACTGACTGCAGCCCCCATTCCCTGCCCCATTGCACCACCGGCGAGGGAGAAGGTAGAGAAACCAGGAGCAAAGCCTTTGGGCATGGGAAGAAGGGAGGGGTGGGGGAGAAGTGCCTTTCTAAGATATAGTTCTTTTTCTCATTATCTTGCTTTGGTTTTGTTTGCAAATAGTTAATAAAATAAATGGGGGGTGAAGGGGTGTTTTTCCAAGTCATGTTAGTTTTTTGACCGTGACCATAAGCGGTGAGTGAACCCTCCCTGTCCTTGCCTCAGCCTACAAGGTTTTTTAAACAAGAGTTGTGTGGTGGCTTTTAAAACTACGACAATCACATTAAAAGATTAATATGTTAGTCCTAAATATTGGTACCAAGGTGAAAAGCTATAAAGAGAAATGTGTTAATATTTAGGGATAAAATCACAGAATCATAGAATGGTTAGTGTTGGAAAGGACCTTAAAGATCATTGAGTTCCAACCTCCCCTGCCATGGGCCGGGACACCTTCCACTAGATCAGGTGGCTCAAAGCCTCATCCAGCCTGGCCTTGAACACCTCCAGGGATGGGGCATCCACAACCTCCCTGGGCAACCTGTTCCAGTGTCTCACCACCCTCACAGTGAAAAATTTCTTCCTAATGTCTAGTCTAAATTTACCCTCTTTTAGCTTATACCTGTTAGCCCTTGTCCTCTCACTACACTCCCTGATGCAGAGTGCCTCCCCATCTCTCCTGTAGGCCCCCTTCAGGTACTGGAAGGCTGCTGTTAAGTCTCCTCGGAGCCTTCTCTTCTCCAGGCTGAACAACTCCAACTCTTTCAGCCTGTCCTCATAGGGGAGGTGCTCCAGCCCTCTGACCATTTTTATGGCTTTCCTCTGGACTCTCTCCAAGAGGTCCATGTCTTTTTTATGTTGGGGGCCCCACATCTGAACACAGCACTCCAGGTGGGGTCTGACGAGAGCAGAGTAGAGGGGGAGAACCACCTCCCTTGACCTGCTGCTAATGCTTCTTTTGATGCAGCCCAGGATATGATTGGCTTTCTGGGCTGCAAGTGCATGCTGCCGGCTCATGTTCAGCTTCTCATCAACCAGATGTGGATCTGAAAAATGCTGAAAGAGTTACATACCCCATAAAGACTACAAATAAATTATTCAGGTAAAACAAAAGCTGAATCTGAACATGTGCTAATAAACCAAAATATAGCAAAAGGATGCGAAATGGAGCTCAATGATCTTGAAGGTCCTTTCCAACACTAACCATTCTATGATTCTGTGATTCTATGAAATGAACCGATAAAAACACACGCAACGAGTATGACTGGTTAAATTTCAAGCAGCACTTCATAAAAAATTGTACCGCTCCTATGAAGAAAGATGAATAATACTTCAGAGCAGGTATTTATAAAGCTCTATAGAGCTGTACATTCACAGGGTTTCAAAGACGCATAGAAAAAATCCACTTTATAAAAACTAAGCAATTTGATAGTGGACTGATGTTCACTTAGATTTTGTAAATGGAAAACTTAAATGTTAAGGACAGTGTGGAGACTCTCTGTATTGACTAAGGAGTACAATCTATGCTGTAGAAGTCCATATTTACCACAGGGATGTCTTTAGCACAACTGCAGTTTAAAATCTAAAGGTTGTCAGAAAAAAAACCCCAGGAAATTAAGAAATAAGAACTGACACTCCAATAGGAAAAAACACTTCAAGATGCTGAGAGAAAAATGATCACATGACTTCTAACCAGAAAGCACCTGATTTATGTTCACCCATACAATAGTTACTTTCTTAGACTTCCGAGTCTTAAGTCTAAACAAAGTCTGCAAAAAAATATAAAAAACTTTGTTTTCAAGAGTGTGTTCAAGCTGACAGGAACTCTTCATCTGAGAGTGGGATGACACGGATAGACTCTGCTCTTCTTTTCTGCAAGCATTCTGAAGAAAATAAACCTCTCTGGTTAACTTTAGGAGCATTTAGAGTTCCAGACAGAAATGTCCATGCAGAGTCTGTTTTTAAATTTTTGTCCTTCTATTACACGGCTTTACAAAAAGAAATGCAATCAGCTCCTGAAGGGGAAAAATGTAGTTATTAAACCTCCACGACCTTTTTTGAAGTAATCCTGGTTACAGTACAAAGTAGTCTGCCCAGCTTGTTGTATACAAATGGGAAAGTTCCCTGGATTCAGCCCACAAAAATGTGAAAGTTGAGATCTGTCATTTTTGGAAAATGAATGCAAAGTGGCAGCTCAGCTTGACATTGTGGCAAATACAGTTAGGTACAACAATCTGAGAAAGAGACACAGAAGGAAGTACCCATGCAAAATCAAAGCTCTAAGAAGGCTATGTTTATCTCTTCAAAAAGTCTAAATTTTGACTGCAGTAACCATGCCACTCAGTACTAATAACTGGGTAAAGGGAATAATGTAAATAGTGAGAAAGTAAAGCATGCTTTCCATTTTCTCCCATTCCTTTCTCTCTCTCCATTTTAATAAAGCCAAAGCAAAAATTTGCACATAACCCATGACACCAATGCTCAGCAGAAGTCAAATGGAAATGTTATTGTAGTAATCTACATATAAATGAGAGACTGCTGATTCTACTATGGCTTGAAGAACACAGGAAGAATATTTAAAAGGAGAAGTATAACAGATCCTTGCTAAAGATTGGTCATCTTTCATGAGAGTAAACATAGAAACAATTTTGAGATGGGAATGAAAAGAAATCCCTAATACCTAGGGATCTTTATTCTTTAAGAGCCTTCAGCATTTTTAAGATTTCTACATGTCATAGCAAGGCAGCATCCTTTACACTGTACATTCTTGAATATCACAGCAGACTTCCTATTTGCAAATGTACTACAGGTTACCAAAGCCCATCACTTCTGAACCATCACCAGTCAGGGGCATAGGAAGAGGACATATTAATGCATACCCACTTTGAAACCTGAATGAACTCCAGGTCCAGAAAGGACACAATAACTCGCAGTTCCTAATCCAGAAACAAAAGTATGCAAGGCACTCTTTTTGCATAGCTATATTGGTCTTAAGCAGCTAGACTTAAGCTTCTATTAAAGTGCATTCTACATCCTTTAAAATAATCAAATGTCAAACAGCTCATGTCTTTCCAAAATGGTAATTTTTAAGCAAGTCAATCAAGGCTATGGAACATGTATAACTCAACAGGAAATTATAATCTGCTAAGACCTAGACTTGGACCTTTTTAATGGATTATTGGGAGAACAGTTTTCAGTGTGGGGAAGTACTTGTTTCACCATTATAGTTTGATTTGAGTCTGGGAGTGTTTTCATACAAGTGAGAGAACACAGGAAAGAATGGAGCTCAGGAAACATTCAAAAAAATAGTGCCTCACATTTTCAAACCAGTTCAATATCCCTCTATTAGTAGTTACATTTACATGATGTTTCTTGCCTTGATAATTATGTTACTCAAGTCAGGGTCGGGTGTCTTAATGGAGAAACTCAACATGTCTTTCTCTTCTACCTCCAAAGTCTACTATTCTGTTGAAGGAGATATTAGATTGGATAGACATGATTGTTCTTTTAAAAATCTACATGTTCTTTCGTGCTCACATTTCCAGTAAACTACTGGACTGTATAAATGAAGCTGCCAACGGGCCTGTAATTTCCCAGGTCCTCCATCTTACCCTCTTTATAACGTCTGCCTGCTTGTTTCCTGCTCTTTCCAGTTTCCACATGCTTCTGACCAGTCTTGAAGATCAAAGAGTTTATGATTTATTGGAGCTGATCCCTTACTATTCTTCCTAGGGAAAATGACAACACAATTCCTTTAAGGAACTTGCAACTTCCTTGAACTCTTTTCTCACTTAGGTAAGTTTCAATATCTATGTATTTTTACTCTGTATATGGAAACTTAGGTCCTGTATCAGATCATGTTCAGGAACTTAAATAAAACTTAGAAGGCTTTTGAAAACACTTTCAGAATATTTTTCACCATTTTCTGTGGGAAATCAGGGCATAGAGCAAGAAAGCAACCTCAGCAGGGCATAAAGTAAAAAGCAACCTTGGAAGAAGCAAAACCAGTGCATAGACACCACATGTACATAGAGCCGATTGGAGGACCCTCTGCGTGACCTGAAGCTGTTTGGAGGAGTCTCTTCATGGTCAGTGCGCACAGCTATCAGCAGATACAAAAAGTTTACAAACTATCAACCGCTTGCAAGATCAGCGAAACCCCAGCAAAATCAGCGAAACCATGGAGAAACAGAAGAGACTTAGAAGGGACTAATGGGGGGTACAAAAAGAGGATATGCTTGTACAATAAATCATTCTGCTTGCACCACAATCAGAGTCCGTGCCATCACTCACTGCAAATGGCGCACAACGTGGGGCACGTCTAAGAAGAGGCTCTCGGAGTCTGCACCTGCAGCGTCACCCAGCTGAACCAGGGGGAGATTCTATCTGCACGTCATCACCTTTCTACAGGACAGAAGGTGAGCCATTGCAAACGGGGACCGTGGGGAGTTCAGTGTCCCAGGAACAACAAACAAATCTTGATGTATTGCACTGTATATTGAAAAATCAATAACGGACTGTGTCCACCTTATCTTTAGTAGCTTTCCTTGATTGGGGACAAAAGAACATGCCTAAATTCTTTCCTGCTGGTACCTCTGATGAGGGAGTGTGGTGAAAGATAGGTGATAATCTCTGGGATGTGGCAACTGGGACTAATAAAAAGGCTGCACAGCATTTGCATGAGGCCTTGGAGCAAATACGCAAAGAATCTAAACCTCAACCACTACAGCCCCCCGTACATACCTCTAATACATCACCACATGCTGGCGCAGCAGGACAGCTCTCAAACTCTGAAAAAGAGGATCCCTTTGACCCTGATCTCATGGATCTGGAGCAAGAATCAGACTTACTTCCTCCCAAGGATAAGTTTAAAAACAGTGACTGTTTGGGAGTGACAAGGGCCAGATCTGTTGCCCTGAAAATGTATTGTGATGCTTTAGAACAATATTGAAAAGAGGCAGTTATGCACAGAGACCTGGAAATGCTGCAGGCATTCCTTGTGCTGTATTGAGCTAATGGCACCAACCCCAGATGGGACCCACTGCCTTATGAATCTATAAAAGAATTGCAAAAATCGGTCAAGGAGTATGGGCTCCAATCTTAATTTATGTTCAACTTGTTAAGTGCAATTGGAGAGGGTTATATTATGACCCCACATGACTGGAAATCATTAATGCGAATGATTATGTCCGCAATGCAATATACGGTCTTTATGACAGAATATCAAGATTTAGCTACGGCACAAACTATGTTTAAGATGGCCTATTTAAATCATTTTGGCACGGACAAGCTCATGCAGGAAGGTGCACCCCGAAGGTGCAAGCCCAAATGGACAGGCAAGGCTGTGAACTAGCCAAACACAGAGTCCTGCAAGTGGTGCAATGGGTGCCTACTACTGGGGCACACGAGTCATTCTTTACAACCACGAAACAAAATCCTGGAGAATTATATATAAAGTTTTTAGACCGGTTACAAAACACTTTGGAAAGACAAGTGGAGAATGAGCAGGCGCGAAACCTTCTGAACAATTACGGAAAGCTTCTTCTGTATTAAATTTTTTAAATCTCGATCATGCAGACATAACGCATGTAAACTGCCACTATGGGGACTCTCCCATGTTCCGGACACAACCTCTGGTCCATGTTTGAAACATGGCCACAGGACAATAGGAAGGACCTATGCATTTAATAACCTGGGAACAGGGATGTGCTTTTGTTTTACAGGATCAGGACCAAAGTGGTTTCCAGCATGATACATTCAGCCACACCTGCAAATGAGAATACAGCATGAAGTCAAATGACACCAGAGAAGTTATCATGAACTGGATTTCTGTTTTTCTGGGAATGTTGATATTGATCACAACAAAGGGGTGGGTGGTCACACAGCCTGAACAGAATGTCTGGGTTACCTTAGCAAAGGTCACAGGACAGGATATGCTTCGTCTCAGTACAGGCACACCTACTAACCCCTTTCCTACTTGCTTGGTAAGCATTCCTCTGAGCAAACAAGGATTGCTTAGATTGTGTAGTAGCATTAATGTAAGACCTAGTTGTAATAGCACTTACAACAAAACGATACATAGATTCCATATTTCTCACAAGCAACATTAGAACCACAAGAATTAACATTACTTGGGTCTGTGAAGGCTGATTTATGTTTTTATACAAATAACACAGGCAGAAATTGAAGCAAGGTTGGTAAATAGCTCAGCTGCTGTGTATAGAAATGCTAGCTTATGGTGTAATTTCACCATAACAAACACCTCAAAGGGATCCAATGCCCCGGTCCAGCTCCCTTCAGGGCTGTTCTTAATTTGCGGTGAACATGCCTGGCAAGGTATTCCATCACACATCAAGGGGGATCCATGTACCCTTGGACAGCTGTCCTGACCAACACCTAACAGCACTATACCAGATGAAAAGAAACCATACTAGACACAAGAGGGAGCTACATGCTTTTAATTCAGATTGTGATTCAAATGCAGAATTCTGGTCTCAAGCACAGTGATTTGGAGCAGCACTTATCCCTCATATTGGGACCTCAAAGCTTTAACAACACTTAATAAATTTGGATGATGGGTTGCAAAATTTAAAAGTAGTACTACACAAGCGCTATCAGCACTATTGACTGATGTTGATTCAATCAGACGTGCTACTTTGCAGAGCAGAGCTGCCATGGATTTTTTTATTGTTAGCACAGGGACACCGTTGTGAGGATTTTGAAGGTATGTGTTTCATTAATTTAAGCGATCATTCAGAGTCAATACATAAGACTACCGAAGATTTAAAAGATGTCACCAAGCAGCTCAAAGTGAGTGACTGGAATCCTTTTTCAGGTTTGGATTGGTGGACAGGCCCCTGGTTGAAACAAATACTAATGATGGGAATTGTGTTTTTGTTAGCACTGGGTGCATTAGCATGTTGTTTTCCACGTATGGTGGAGGTTGTACGTTCTATGATTAGGAAATCAATGAATCATGTTCAATTGCAAACTGTATTACTTCTCCAGCAACTAAATAAAGAAGGGGGAAATGTGGGAAATCAGGGCACAGAACCATAAAGTAAGAAAGCAACCTTGGAAGAAGCAAAACCAGTGCATGGACATCGCATGCACATAGATCTGATTGGTGGAGCCTCTGCGTGACCTGAAGCTGATTGGAGAAGTCTCTTCATGGTCAGCGCGGGCAGTGATCAGCAGATGCAAAAAGTTTACAAACTATCAACATGTACAATAAAGGATTCTGCCATCACCCACTGCAATTTTCTTTTCAAATAATGCAGCTTAAGTAAGTTGATTTTCCTCTGTTGCCAGGAATCACTTCCATTAGACATTAAGTCCTGAGAAGGATGTTGGACTAGACGACCTCCTGAGGTTCTCCTATAGACTGAATTATCCTATGATACTATGCACTAGGAGTCTATTTCATCAGTCAAGTGTGCCAACAGTTATTTTAAAAACAAGATACTTTTTGCTTTCATATTTGCAACTTTTACTTCTCCACTTAAACTCCCGTGCAACATAAATTGGATACACGTTACAAAATGGGTGGCCTTTTATAACACATCTGGCTTAAAATTAAAATACCAACTTGATCCAATACACTGATGGGGAAGAAAAAGATAATGCCCTACTCCTTCAACAGTTACATGGTTTTTTTACAACAGAGAATAGTTCTTGCCTGTAGAAATAAAAAAGCACAGTGCTAGCACTCCAAGGATTTTAAACAATTATCAAACAATTTAGTGGGCAGTAACGAAATCACATGGGAAGAATTTTTCTGCACAACACTTCTGAACAATCTGACACCATACTTTAAAAAGTTAATTGGTAGTAAGTTTTCAGACACAACTCTTCTTCTGTTAAATTCTATAAATTAAGAACTTCAGTTTGGCTCCTCACAGACTCTTACCCTTTTTCATGAAACTCAGTTATGCAAGCTTTGGAAATACTATACACGTACCAACTGCTAACATCATATTGGTTTTCTGGTAAATGCGATTGTTTCCAAGGAGGCTCAAAGGCTCTAAGGCTGGAATTAATATGCTTCTTTGGAGAAAAAGAAGAAAAAATTTCTACAACGCAAAATGCACTTACAGTATTGGCAAGGTCTAAGTAGCTTCCTCCAACAGAGTTGCTAAAATTTGAGGCTTGAGCTAGAAGCCTCTGCAGAGCAGCCTGTTGAGTCACATTGCTTCCACCATACTTCAACAACTTTTGTAGTGCAAAATGACTCTGAAGGTCTGGACTCTGAAGGTCTCTTGCTCCTGAATCATACTCCCAGCTTTCTCTGGCTCCTGATAAGGCACCTAAAATCCAGAAACAGAAAAACATTCTAGTATGGACTATGTATAAAGAACACACAGAATCACAGAATATCTCAAGTTGGAAGGGACACATAAGGATCATTGAGTCCAACTCTCTGCTCCTCTTAGGACTGCCAAAAACTAAGCCGTATGACTAAGAGCGTTGTCCAGATGCTCCTTGAACTCTGACAGGCTTGGTGCCGTGACTACTTCCCTGGGGAGCTTGTTCCAGTGTCTGACCACCCTCTCAGTGAAGAACCTTTTCCTGATGTCCAATCTGAACTTCACCTGATGCAGCTTCATTCCATTTCCTTGTGTCCTGTCATTGGTCACCAGAGAGAGGAGATCAGCACCTCCCCCTACACTGCCCCCCCTTGAGGAAGCTGTAGAATGCCATGAGGCCACCCCCCAGCCTTCTCTTCTTCAAGCTGAGCAAGCCAAGTGACCTCAGCCAGTCTTGCCCTTGAGACCTTTTACCATCTTGATCACCCTGCTCTGGACACACTCCCAACAGTTTGATGTCCTTCTTCTACTGGGGTGCCAAAACTGCACACAGTACTCAAGGTGGGGCTCCACCAGTGCAACGTAGACTGGGACAACTACCTCCCTTGACCAGCTTGCTATGCTGTGCTTGATGCACCCAGGAAACAGTTGGCCCTTTTGGCAGCCAGGGCACACTGTTGACTCCTGAATAAGACTACTTGTCATTCCAGAAAGAAAAAAAGCAAACAGTTCCACCACCATTACTCCCCATCCTGCACATGCTGACAATGCCAGAAAGAAAAAAGTAGTAGTAATATTTTCAATGCACAGATCATTTACTAAATTACAAGAAAGGAAAAATAAGAGGATTTACATATATTCTTAAGTATAGAGTAAAACCAGTGTAATTTACAATAGCTCAGGACCACTGCATGAGTGTCAGTTACTAGGTCAGACTGAAAAGCAGCACTGATCAAAGAACAAGAGGAAAACCGTAATTCACCTCTTTTGGTTTACTGAATACCAACACAATACCTGAATCTTTTAGATGTACAGTTCACCACTTTTTATGTTAGCACTGCCTTTCTTATTATCTCAGAACTGCTTGTTTCTTCAGAGACACATCAATCACAAGGTGTTTCATTACAATTCAGTGCAAGAACATGATCATGCACCTAGTGACAAACTACGAATGCTTCAGAGAAATTTTCTGTATCAGGAAGGTGTAGCGTTGCTGTTTCTCCATGTACCATCCTTCCAATTCCCTATAGCCAGAGATAGGCTTAAATCTTGAAACAAATCTAACAAAGTTTTCTTACTTTATCAGTAACTATTACATCCTTGGTGCTTCTGCTTCCCATACAACTGTCTCACCCCTTTAAAAATATTGTTATGTTTTGGGTTCAACAACTTCCTATGGCAAAACATTGCACGGCAGACATTAAATCAGTTGATAATCCTGGGCAGCACTGTAAGATTTCATATGTAACATAATGAAGACTAAAAACAATTAAGTGACTTGTCCAAGCACACATTCTAAGTTAATAGAAGAGTCAGAACAGAATCCAGAGCCACAGACTAAAGCAAAAACTCTTAAATTCACAATGTAATCATCAAACCATAAGTAATTGTCTGTAATGCCATCCTATTAGTTTGAAAGCTTTTCCTTTTTATGAGCTAGTTCTCTCTCAAATATTCATTAGCATTCTAAATGAGCATTTACAAGACAGTGGTTATTATTTATTCAGTATAATGCCAAGGAGAAACAATAAACTATATAATGAACTATTAGGAGAATGCCTCCTGCTTGCCAAGAAAGTTGAAGCTGCAAAAGTGCAAACAGAAAGCCAGCCAGAAAGGAAGCAAGACCTAATCTGTAGCTTTAGGTCAACACTCAAAGACCCTGTAAAGCAGTTATGTATGACAAACAAACTTAGGAAACCCAAAGGTGGTTCCCCTGCCTTACTGTAATGAGAATATGCTAGTCTTTAAATGTTTAAGTAGAAAATAACACAAACCAAAAAAGAATTACATTTGATACTAATATGATTACCATGATTCATTACCACAGGTACAGGTACAGTTAAAGATTAATGCAATTACTTTTACACCAAGAGCATGCATCACTGTACTTAATCTAGCTACACATCACAAGCTCTCCAACAGAGGTGAACTAAGATACTGCTGTCATTTTACATTGTGTTCAGTGTACTATGACTAGGGGCTATGCATAATGTTTGGTGTCTCTTCCCTCTTGCAGCTACTGCATACCATACACGCAAAAAAAAGCAGCAGCCCACAGAGCTCAAGCAGCAGAAATGTCTCAGGAGCCTGAAGGAGATATGGGATCAGTTCTGCCAGCTCCCAGGCTTGAGAAGAACACAGGAAACAACTCCCTGTGCGCAAGCTGGAGAACCTCCCATACGAGGACAGGCTGAGTGAGTTGATGTTGTTCAGCCTGGAGAAGAGAAGCTCTGAGGAGACATTATAGCAACCTTCCAGTATCTAAAGGAGGCATACAGGAAAGATGGGGAAACACTCTTTATCAGGGAGTGTACTGATAGGACAAGGGGTAACGGTTTTAAACTGAAAGAGGGCAGATTTGGATTATATATTAGGAAGAACATTTTTACTGTGAGGGTGGTGAGACACTGGAACAGGTTGCCCAGGGAAGTTGTGGATGTCCCATCCCTGGAGGTGTTCAAGGCCAGGCTGGATGAGGCTTTGAGCCACCTGGTCTAGTGGGGGGTGTCCCTGCCCATGGCAGGGGGGTTGGACCTCAATGATCTTTGAGGTCCCTTACAACCCTAACCATTCTGTGATGCTATGATTCTCTGCATAGCCACAGAATTAGAAGAGCTAGTTACATGATGCACAACTCCTGTTTTCACAGAGCTAAATACGGTACATATTTCAAAAGAGTACATGCACTAAATTTTTGTTACTCAAACAACATTCTTCTGCACAAGTGCTTTCATATTCAGTCAATTAACAACAGTAGTTTTGTTGAAGACCCAAGTGGCTTTCATAGTTTTCACCATCTGCTATCAGACTGGAAGCATAACACTCAGGTGCCTCAGAAGTCACCTATCAGTCACAGATGGACCCAGGGAAGATTGGGGTTTTTTATGACTGTATTGTAACTGTACTTTTAACACAAGTTGTCTTAAAAGTTCAGGTCTGTACTCCTAATTTAAAATACACATGCTAAAAATGCAAGGAGAAATTACTGTTACAAAGAAAGGCATTTTGAGGTTTAACCCTAATCTTTAAATTTGCCCACTATTTTCCCAACAGATTCCAAAACTCTGGCTGTTAAGATGCTGTCCTCCTGGGTCACGCACCTTTGAAGCCTCAGCTCTGCAGGTAAACTCTGGAGTTGTCAAAACTGAGATCTCAGTTGTAACTGAAAATTCAGTCAGGAATTTAAACACACAGCTCTTGTATGTTGCTGTACTTAATACACCATTTTGCTCTTACTGCAGCAATCAGAAAGAAGGAATCGTTAGGTATGATGGCACACCAAAAGCTGACTGCCAAACTGATAACTAGGAATCTACAGTTGCTAAATTTGTGTTTACAAATTAGTCTTTACAGAACTACACACATCCCACAGTAGTTTTCCCTGCTGCTCTACACTCACAGTCATATGAAAGATGAAATCAGTCAAGTACTATAAAAGCATATAATTGTTTTCAAATTATATAGACAACATTTGAATTCAAGAGTAAGCTAGTTTAAGCTAGTTAAATCAGTCCTTTTTGGACTCAATGGATACATCAGACTTCCCTAAAAGTACAGTATAAAAGTTTCTGATTCTACACAAGCATCTACAACATCTTTTAATTGTCTTCCTAGTACACTAGCACTTGCCTGTCTTGACCAGCAATTAATTCTGGGTAAATTCATGTTATAACAAACATTCAGTATCTAACAGGAACCTTTTGTTTCTAGCCTTTTGTAGAGTACAACACTGGAGTATATATGGATCCACTAGTAGTAGTCAGGGCAATCACAGCAGGGCAACCTAAATCCTATCTGAAACATTTATTTAACGATTTTGTCTTCTGTAGTTCTTCCTCTTCATTTAGGTAGCCCTTGCTTTTACTTATTTCCTTACAACTTACCAATTATTTAAATGTTGACATTTGATATTACATTTACGAAAACCACAGGACCGTTTAGTTTGATGACACATACAAGATTCCATAATCACAGATAAAATTTCAGTTGGTGAATTGCACCAAAGCTGTTTAAAGTAACTTTAATCAATTCCCTTGACAAATATCACTATGACAGGATACCTTGCCCATCTGCATTGAGCTTTCTTGCTAGTTTAATCTTCCTTTGTCACCTGCAAAGCTCTCAGTAATAGCACAGAGGTCTATGTTCTGGTACCAGTGTCATCCCATCATGCTGATCTGGAAGAAAATGTCATTTCAGCTTTTTTGCTAACCATTAAACTTCTGCCTAGAAGGCTTGCAGTCTACAACAGAGAAGCAGGCACCGTAGCTTCAAGTCTACCCATACAGCCAGGCCTTTTGTTTTGGTAAAGGTTAACTTTAACAGGCTATGCTGATGGATCAAGCATTATGTGATTTCATCTTCGCTTACAGGGTAGGAAAGATAACCCATCAAGATGGTAGGATGCTACAGATGTATTAGTTGCTGAAAACATCTGGGCTAACAGGAAAAGTGAGGTACTGTAAGATTAGCCCTGCATCACTTTCTCAAATGAGTCTGGGTTATGAATGGCAAACATGAAGACAGTTGACAATGTAAGACACTATGAGCACAACCAGCCTACAGGTCACATAGCTACACTTTACTCAATGAGGAGAGTCTTAACAACAGAGGTCCTGTCTGATCACTGTTTTCCACGAGGTATCAGTGACATTTAGTTACTTAAACTTATTTGAGGTACTTTGACAACACAATATAATTTATACATGCACTGGGCACAGCTCACAGCTTCTAGGAGAAATTTCACTCTATGGTATCATGATTTTACTGCTGAGTGGGTAGAGAGCTAAGTCCTCTCAGTTCAATATTAGCCCCTGCTCTCAAAATCCGTTTCAATCAGCCATGATTTTGCAATCAGAAGTTGCATAATTATTTTAAAACACTTTCTTCATGCCTTATTAATTGTGTACAACAATCCCTGGAGATATGGTCCATCCAATTCTACCATCTCGTCTCACACAACAAACCACTCAACAAGCATGAACAGGTTATAGATTTAGGCAATCAGCGACTCTGCCATGTTCTAAGGCAAGTCAGACAGTTCCTTTCTTTTCCACTTCCATTTTGTTCAATATTCAAAACTCAGATTCTGACTGACAAAAGACAGAATCCTTCTGTATTCCAAAAGCATTATCTTATCAGAATGATGGCTAATTTTCATCATTTTTTTGCTCATCTTTCATTCAACAGTTGAAATGTGACAATCTATCAAAAAGGGTGGGAATTTTGAATGCTTATTCTATTATTCAATGCAGGCAACAGGGAGATTTGCAAAAAGCACTAGTCAGTTCAAAGCTCTCTGCTGACTTCAGTAATAATGGTTTTAGAGGTAAGAGCACCACTGAACTAAGGTTAAAATGTACAAAGTTAACAAGGGATGGTCATTTAGCACTTAGCAGTTGGACAAGTAAGACCTCAAGAAGTAGGGCTAGCTATAAAAAATGGGGGTAGGGCAGGAAACCAAGAGGAATGGAGAACAACTCTTTGGACATTCAGACATTCAACTTCCATAAGCTGACGGAAAAATTACAAAGGCCAAATGCACTTTATAAAAAATTTACAAGTTGAAGAGAGCTCTGATTGCTCGAGCAACATAGGAAATACAGTAAGTCAAAACACTTGAAAAGAAGCTATGCTCCAAAGAGGGATCAACTTTATACTAAGTCAACCTGACTAGAGAAGTTAAAATTATAAAGTACTATTTGGAGCTTATTAAAACTATTTCCATTGTTTTCTACCCTACATCATGTGTCTCTGTAACAGCAATGTTCTCAACATTTTGAAACAAGTGTTCTCTCTCACATCCTGCTGTCTGAGACATATTTCCCCAAAGAGTTATACAAGACTAACAAGAAAGTGGGGATAGCTTTTTTGTTCACAAAAACCTTCTGCTAGAACTTGTTACATCTGGAAAGGAACCTACTTAAAACCTTCTTAAATCCACAAGATAACCACAAAAGGTTCTATGCAAGACAGTGAACCACTCCAATCCAGGAATCAAAGACCAAAGGCTCCAGCTTCACTGTTCATGGTCACCACCTGCTACATGTCCAAAGCCTGACAGCTAAAGTAACTCTTTCTTATTTAACAGGAAACACACTTTAAAACCTATTTATTCTTTGCATCAGATGACAAAACAATATGACAGATAGAATGGCAACAGAGTGATGATAATGACCAATGCACAGGTGGGTGAGAATGCTTATTTAAAAATACAGAAAGCAGTTTGCTAAACATCCATTACAAGTTCCAAGAGAATTCAGAATAAAACAGCTTTTCCTTTTTTTGAAAAAAAAAAAGTCTGCAGAGGCATAATTTTTAAATGCATTCTCAATTCAGCATTCAGTCCTAGAGAAAGTTCTCATAAAAACTTTCTGCAACTTTTCTCCAGTGACATAAAAGAAAGTCATTTGCTATGGGAGAAGTAGTTATGGGAAAGGAAGAATTTCTAAGACAAGAAAGAGAATGTGACACCACTCTCTAGGTCTTGTTCCTCCCACCATACTGTTATCTGGTTTGATAAACACTGCACAGAAGATACTGTGTTAGGCTATGTTGTTTCAGTCCTTTTCTCCTTAGGACTGTAAGAATAACAAACTCTAAGGGAGGGAAGCCGCAGATATACCCCACCCTGACTAACTAAGGCAACTTACTCCATGGGAGAAATCTGTTTCATGAAATTAGACCTAAGAAAATGGAACCAAATCAAAATTTTTTGCCCTAAAAAATAAAAGTCTTAGACTTCTCAGAAAACTGCACCTAACATATTTGAAAATTTTTGTCTAGATTTAGTGTTTTCTAAGCCCATCAAAGAACAAAAAGCTCCAGAAGACTTTGCTATTATGCCAAGAGAAGCAAATATAATTTGAAAAATTATGAGCAGCATTTCATACGCTTTTACTAATACTAGGAACACACAATACAATGCACATGCTTGATAGCATTACAGAGATCAAATATACTCATCAGTATCAAACAAATGACATAACAGAGCACAATGTTTCTGTCATGTAAATACGATAAAGAAAAAATCAAGAGAGAAGTAAAGATTTAACTGAAAGAGTAAAAATTTTTAACTTTGAGAATAGAAAAACCTAATACTCACAACATACAACAATTCTCTTGTAGACATAACTCAGTAAAATAAATAATCTCCAGTTATGTTTTTCAATGCCCACTNTCCTTTTCTCCTTAGGACTGTAAGAATAACAAACTCTAAGGGAGGGAAGCCGCAGATATACCCCACCCTGACTAACTAAGGCAACTTACTCCATGGGAGAAATCTGTTTCATGAAATTAGACCTAAGAAAATGGAACCAAATCAAAATTTTTTGCCCTAAAAAATAAAAGTCTTAGACTTCTCAGAAAACTGCACCTAACATATTTGAAAATTTTTGTCTAGATTTAGTGTTTTCTAAGCCCATCAAAGAACAAAAAGCTCCAGAAGACTTTGCTATTATGCCAAGAGAAGCAAATATAATTTGAAAAATTATGAGCAGCATTTCATACGCTTTTACTAATACTAGGAACACACAATACAATGCACATGCTTGATAGCATTACAGAGATCAAATATACTCATCAGTATCAAACAAATGACATAACAGAGCACAATGTTTCTGTCATGTAAATACGATAAAGAAAAAATCAAGAGAGAAGTAAAGATTTAACTGAAAGAGTAAAAATTTTTAACTTTGAGAATAGAAAAACCTAATACTCACAACATACAACAATTCTCTTGTAGACATAACTCAGTAAAATAAATAATCTCCAGTTATGTTTTTCAATGCCCACTGCAGTCTCATGCAGTTTTAGGTACATACCATAATTGCAGTATGTACACCAAATGCAGTTAGCTCATGCTTCGTCTCCCCTGTGTCCCTGAACTACAGTTATAATATTTTTCACTTTCTATTGGCATGTTTTTATTCAAATAATCACAAAACATCATTTGTATTTCAGGTTCACTGAAGTACCCTCAATATTGGTACACTCAGAATTCAGGAACTCCAGAATTCTGTGCTGCCAGACTCACTATAGGATATAACTATGGAGTGGTTTTCAGAACTCTCCCTACTCCAAGATTGTTGGCCAGGAACAGGCTGAGCCTTGGTAATCAGGTGGTGAGCAGCATCCATGTGTATTACTCATTTCTATATCTGTATATATTACTATTATCATCATTATTATTGTTTCCAATATTATTGTAGTTTAGTTATTAAATTGTTCTTATCTCAACCCACGAGTCTCTCTTCCCTTCACCCCTGCAATTCTCTCCCCCATCCCTGGGAAGGGGGAAGGTGAGTTAGAGGTCTTGTAGTGTTTTGCTAACAGCCAGGGTACAACTACAGCAACAATAACCCCTATTTTCCTGGAAATTAATAATCTCTAGTAAGAAGGTGTGTATATATTAATAGGAAAAAGGCAACATAAAACCTGAAATTATACAGAGGATAGATGAAGTTCCAACATACCTTCCAAGTACACTTATTTGTACTGTATGCACTGTACTCTTGAAATAAGTTTTTTTCCCTCATATGGCAATTTTCTCTATATGTGAACAATCATCTTCCCCTAGATTATCTTCCACTCAATCTTAATTTGGATCTGACTTCAATTAATGTGTACCAAAACAAACAAAAAACCACCCTGAGTTTGTTCTCTGTCATTCTAATTTTGTTGCTTGCTGTTTTAAAAACCATAATATGTCAAATGCACACTGGTGATATCAGAAGTGGGCAGGGTGAAGAGCACATCACCACACAAGTAAGGAGTGGGTAAGCAGAAACATGCTGAGACGCAACCCTTGTTTTACAAAAGCTAGAGAATGGGATGTATCACAGAGGTCACTTTTGAGTCAAACGAAGCATGGCCTCCATGAAAATCCCAGCTGCACCTTTTTGGTTTCTCAATCTTATCACAGTTGGTGTAGAAAGCATAGAATCATTTAGGTTGGAAAAGACCTCAAGGATCATCAAGTCCAACCCAACACCACATAACTCACTAAACCATGTCCCTAAGCACCACATCTACACGTTTCTTGAACAGCCTCCAGGGATGGTGACTCCACCACTTCCCTGGGCAGCCTGTTCCAATGCCCGATTCCTCCTTCAGTGAAGAAATTTTTC
>VZTO01020896.1:3302-18149 GCA_013400615.1 Syrrhaptes paradoxus
CAAGGTGGACGTGGGTCAGTGTCACCTCGTGGTCCAAGGTGGACGTGGGTCGGTGTCACCTCGTGGTCCAAGGTGGACGTGGGTCGGTGTCACCTCGTGGTCCAAGGTGGACATGGGTTGGTGTCATCTCATGGTTTGAGGTGGGTCACTGTCCCCTGGCTGAGGTGGAGCAGATGGGCATCACTGTCACCTCATAATTTGAGGCGGATGGAGGTCACTGTCCCCTGGCTGAGCTGGGGCCGGTGGGGGTCAGTGTCACCTCGTGGTCTGAGGTGGACGTGGGTCATTGTCATCTCATGGTTTGAGTTGGAGGGGAGTCACTGTCCCCTGGCTGATGTGGGGTGGATGGGAGTTGCTGTCACCTCATGGTTTGATGTGGGTCACTGTCCCCTGGCTGAGGTGGGGCCGATGGGGGTCAGTGTCACCTTATGGTCTGAGGTGGATGTGGATCAGTGTCACCTCGTGGTTTGATGTAGAGGTGGGTCAGCATCTCCTCCTGGTCCGAGGTGAACATGGGTCAGTGTCATCTCATGGTCTGAGGTGGAGGTGGGTGACTGTCCCCTGGCTGAGGTGGAGTGGATGGGGGTCATGGTCAGCTTGTGGTCTGAGATGGACATGGGTCAGTGTCACCTCGTGGTCTCAGGTGGTGGTGGTTGGTGCGGTGTCCCCCACATGGAGAGTGGGGGGAGATTAGGGGGTTGCTCCTACTTCAGGTGAGGAGAGACCCAAAGGGAGGAGAGACTCCTACAAAGTGAGCCTGGGGGGCTGATGTGGGGGACATGGGGGTCGTTGTCACCTTATGGTCTGACCTGGAGATGGGTCAGTGCTTCCCTGCTGCACCCCTGGGAGTGAGGGCCCCCCTTGTGCTGCGGGGATGTCCAAGGGGAAGAGAAGTTCCCCCAAATGTGTCTGTGGGGCTGAGGTGGGATGAGTGGGGTTTGTTGGTCCAAGCAAGACGTGGGTCTCCCCATGGAGAGATTTGGGGTGACCCCTGCTTCACTGAGGAGAGATGCCCCCAAATGAGCATGTGGGGAGAGGGCAATGGGGTCTGCTGTCGCCTTGCATCCTAGAGGGGACATGGGTTGGTGCCCCCCACCAGCATGGGGAGTGGGAAGGGTTTGAGCTCCATGGGGCTGTAGATGGTGCCTCAAGGGATGGGGTGGGCTCTGGCTGCCCCTCAGACACGGGGTGATGTGGGGAGGGGTGGATGGAGCTGCTCTTCCCGGCAGGAGCTGGTGGGGGGGACACCCCACAGGTGACAGCGTGGAGGCAGCCCCGGGGGTGACCCTGGCACCAGCAGCGCTGCAGAGGGAGGTCCTGTGGCCCTGGGGCCCTGTCCCCCCACTCTCCTTCTGGACTGGGGGGAGGCATCAGGGGAAGTGCCCCACGGGAAGTGGGGGGCTGCTCCAGGGAGGGTCTTTGGGGGGACAGATGGTGGACCCCCGACTGCAGAGTGTTGGGATGTGCTGTTTCCAGAGGGTTGGTGTCCTCCTGGGGTGGATTGAACCCCCCATAGATGACGAGGGGATGAGGGTCTCATCTGCCCCCAGAACCTCTCCCCACCCGGTGGAGAGGGAGACCTCCGGCTTGCTGACCCCCCCGTGCCAAAGAAGCAGGTAGTAGGAGTGGAAAAACGCAGTGTGATGGCTCGGCTGTGGCTGTGGTGAAAGGAGAAACCTTCTCCTCGCCAGGAGTGGGGACGGCATTGGGGTTGTGGGTGTGAGACTGAAGGTCAGGGAGGGGGACTGGTCCCCTCTGAGGACAAGATGTCCTGGGGTAGAGGAGATGCTGGTCTGGGAAGTGACCCCAGGCTGAGCAGGAATAAAAAAGCATCCTCTAGAGTGAGCTGGAAATTGCATTATTCTCCTCAAAAAGAGCCGTGGGAGGAGGCAGGGAGGGATTCTCCGGGATGAAAGCCTGTGGATGCAAACACCACCACAGAGATGTCGCTCTGACGGAAAGGGGTGTTGTAAGGACAACTGGAAAGACCCGGCGTGGCCCAGTGTCCTCTGAGATGGGACTGGGGTTGAGAGGATGGAAGGGGGTGTGAGGTGGGGGTCACGGAGGGTGGAGGGAAGTCTCCGGGTTGTGTTGTGGGGGATGCACCCCTCCACCCCATGGATGGGTTAGACCGGAGGGAAGAGGCTGTAGATGGGGTTGGTTGGGTTTTGTAGCTTTAAAAATCACCTTTAGGGAGAAGGTGGTGAATTTTTTGAAGGGGGGAGAAGATGGCACGTGATGTTGAAGCAGTGGGAAGCCCTGGAGGGGCTTGCTGGAAGGGTTAATATCCCGGCGTTGGGATTTCCCAGATGAATTAATGGGGCAAAAATAACCTCGCTGGTGGATATTTTGATTTTTTTTTTTTTATGGATGAGAAAAAAAAAAAGGGGGAGGGTAGAAAGTGAGGATGGATGGGGAGCTCCTTTCTTCGTCCCCCCCCCATCAGAGCAGCAAGGCGGGTTAACCCGGCTGCCTAATGAAAGCGGTGGAGAAGTGGCTGGAGTTAAGATGGAGCCAGAGTGGTTGAGCCTGGGGGAGGGATGCGGGGGTGGAGGCAGGGGAGGGCCTTGACACCCCTTCTGAGGACACGGGTTCCCTCCAGATAAAATGAATATACACATCAAAGAATTTTTTAAAAATTTTTTTAAGGGAGCCGAGGGGAGGGGATCTGCGTGGGAAGGGTGCGTGAAGTGTATACCTAGGAAATAAGCCCGTGAAATCGTGCGGCGCAACAGCAAATACATGTTTCTTCTGCATCTTCAATGTCATTTGTGGAGTGTTCAAAGCACATTTGTTCTCAACTTCTGCTTGGGGGTTTATTCTATTATTTAATTTTTTTTTTAACGGACTGAGGGATGGCGGGAGGGGGGATGTCTGCGTGCGATGCAGGCGAGGATGATGAATTGATGCACGACCCTTTCTCCTGCTTTCCCTGAGTGCTGATCCCATCAGCAAAAGCACTTCTCGATGCGGATGCTCCTCTGGCAAGTTGGATTTTTCCCATCTTGAAGCCAGGCAAAAAGAAATTGTTGTATGTTAGCTGGGGTGAAAGCTGGCGTTTGCAAAAACACCCCCATGCCAGAGAGAACGAGGTGGGGAGGGGGCCCCCAAAATGATACCGGCAGAGATGGGGGGGTGCATGTGGAGGAGTGATTTATTTTTTTTTCAATAAAATGAAGAAGCAAGGCTCAAATTGCCCGGACTTTGTTAATGCAGAGAAAAATGTTTGGTTGTGCAGGGCTCAGACTGCCGAGAGGGACTGGGAAGGAGCTCTGCAGGCTGGATCACGGCGGGTGAAATCAGGGAGCTCTCTCTCCTGTTGATCGCTAAACCCGCTAGCACGCAGCTCCTGCTTTTTTAAGGCACGTTGGACGGCGTGGTCGACGTGGAGCTGACTCCCAATATCTGATCAGAGCAAGAATTAACTTCCTGGGATCTGCGGGCTAGCCTCCACGAGGGTGTCTTTTTGCATTCCCACTCTAGCTATTGCAAACGCCATTAAAATTAATCTGGAACGCGGTGATGGGAGTAATCCTGGGAAAGCGCTGGTCTAGCCTGCAGCTGGTAAGAAGTTTATACGTGAGGATGGAGGAGGAAGACCTAGGACGATAGAAGTGCGGCACCCAGCCTGGTTTCCTGCATAATCACGGCTACGCGAGCGTAATGGGGATTGTAGGTTGTGTAGAGGCTGTCGCGGCTGTTGCTCAGCAGCTGGAAGCTTGAGTCGTAGAGAATAGAGGGGGGGACACATGTTGGAGTTGTACAGAAATCCTCATCCTGAATGGCCGTGGGATTGCTTCTTGGTAAATGTGGGGTAAACTGGGGGATAATGTAATTCTTGTAGGGACTTCTTTTCCTAAATGTTGGGAAGATTTGCCAATAATTGATGAATAAATACTATTTTATGGCAGGAGTATAAACATACGTTGGGCTCTTATTTTAGCAAGATTGTCTTTTCATGTTGGCAGGGTTGTGGGAGAATTAGCTTCTTGTTTTTGAGCAATCTGGGTGGGTGCTTTGTCTCCTGTTCGTGTCCTCTGTTGTCCTTTCCAGAGAGTGAATCGTGACCAGGCAGGAGTGTTGGGGGTCAGTAAAAGTGCTGGGGGGGGATTAGTGTTATATAGTCCTGGGTTTTTGTGATTGTTTTTTGCTCAGCTGAGAACCTAAGGCTGTGTTAACGCTCCCTTCCTACAGTGGCTGCTGGAAAAAAAATTATATACATACGTGTGTGTATACATAGATATATATATATTTAATTGTTGCTGGAAGTGGTATGATGGCATTCCCACTGATAAATCTCAAGTCCTGAGGTTTCTACTTTGATAAATCTACAATTTCAATCTCTTAAGTTATTTTGAGGACTAGAACAATTTAGCCAGACTATCCAAAAAGCAAAAAGCTGGGGCACGTTCTGCTCGCTGTTGAGCTGGTGCAGAAGGGCTGTTCGTTGGGGAGGGACGGTGCAGGGCTGTGGTTTTGCTGGAAATAGGCTGAAGGTGGGTCGGTCCTCAGATTTTGCCAGGGTTGTTGCTTTTGCTGAAGCCGTTCAGCTGTGTAAATTCAGGAGAGATGGTTTTCACCTGAAGTTTTTGTGTCTTGGGTAGTTGCACAGGTTGTATCAATGACAATTAAGAGGATAATTTCTGTCCCTCTCTGTTGTAAGTGGGTTAGTGGGTCACGCTTGCTGTCCTGAAGTACAAAGTTTGGAGTATAAAGTGTGATCTTTCGCGTTGCGGCGTTATTAAAGCAAACATTATTGGATTCCTTTGGATTAACAGTATGTGGAGTTTGAGCTAAAATGAATGCTGATCAGCTGGGAGTCGCTCTGTGTCTGTTGAACTGTCAGTACTGGTAAGTTTTGTGACTTGAATGTAATATGTTTGTGGGTTTTGTTTTAAAAACTGGTTGGAATACATATTTAGAAGAAAAACATTCTGTTAAAAAACCCAACCAAACAAACCTTGTCACTGCTCTGACATTAAAAACACCTTCTCTATGTGTGTGATTAAAAGAAAATTTCCTAAAATTTAGGTGAAGACTTGACATCTCATTTATTAGTGGAAAGACCAAATCTATGAGTTGTTCATTTTTTGGCATGTCTGGAGGTGGAAAGATGAATCAATGAGTTTAAATGGAATATGTGGTATTTAATGACTATGTGATGAGTAGGTTTAGGCTCTACCGAAATACTTTTGTTCTGGGGTGAACTGTGAGTTAGATACATGCCACTTCAGATGGCTGGGAGATCCAGGCAGCTATAACTCTTCAGATATCTGCCCAAGTCCCTTGAAGTGGGAGACATCTGCTTGTCAAATGACAGATGAACAAGAAGCTGCTGACCTAATACTGCCTCCTTGTCTTGGTTTGGGCTCTTCAGCTCTGTAGAGCCTTTCTGTAAATTTACTGCCTGCCCTGGCACATTCAAATAATTTTTTTATTTTTTTTTTTAGCTTTTTCTGGTTAGCTTGTCTGGCAGCTAAGTTTTTCCCTTTAGCCAAGTTTTAACAGCTTGCTTTTATAGTATGGAGTTTTGTCAGCTTTTGACAAGTTGGCAGAGAGAAGACATGCTGCGATAGATGATAAATATGTTCTCCCTGCAAAATCAGGTCTGGGGTATAACTTCCTTTTTTTTCCAGTGAGGTGGATCTCCCTTCCAAAAACCTTAGCCGCTCTGCTCCCATTTCTAAGAGTTTTCTGCAAGACCTCTGTAAATAAGTGCTGGGCTGTGGATCTAGAGGTCCAAAGACATTGAACCTGAAGTGCAAGGCAGATAGGTTGCATGTGTGTGAAAATAAGAATAATCATTATAATCATGAAAAAAGGCTTTGTCACTTGAGTTGGGTCTCCATTGTTTGCAGGGTGGTGGCAAGGCTCCGTGTCTTGTTGAGTGCTACCCACTAGAGGGGGTCAAACCACAGATGTTGAAGCAGATCTGCTGTGCCAGCCTTGGGAGGGCAGAATTTTCTCCAAACCTTTTCTTGGGAGAAATCAGGTGCTGCCCTGACCTGGTGGGAATTTGCCTTCCCAGTGTTTCTGCAGTGATGGTATGGCTTGGGTAGGTGGGTGAGTGGGATTCAGAGGAGAAATTGGAATTTGGTTTCCTCTTGGATGTGGGGATGCTGTTGAGGAAGAGCCACATGGCATGAGGTGCCCAGGAAGCAAGGTGGACCTCTGGGGACAACAGCTTGTCACCTCTCCACCATGGGCTATGGGGAGGAGGAAGGGGAAGCAAAAATGTTTTGGTGACCTGACTTTGTTCTTACTGGAACCAGCATGACGTGTCCATGGCTTTGAAGGTGAGGACACTGGTGCTAGATATTTCTGAGACACCATCTCCAGGAGTCTGGAAACCATCAGGAAAGATGGCTGGGTTGAAGCTGGGTTGCAGGCTGCTTTCCTAAATGCTGCTACTCATGTGGTCTTTGGCCAGAACATCCCTTTTCGGTTGCTCAGGCTTCACACTGAAGTCTAGGAAAGACAGATGTGCCTTTTCCCCAGATGCCCTGTGGCTTTATCTCTAATGCCACTGGCAACCTGAAAGTGCCTTTCCTGGTGGAGCAGAGGCAGAGTGCCAAGGGAAGGTGGAAAGATGCTCACTTTTTTTTTTTTTTTTAGTGTTAAAATTACAAGCTCTCTCTATTTTCCACCTTTCTAGACACTTCCACGTTGCTGTTAGCTGCATTGAGCTGACTCTATTCTCCTCGCCGTACAAACGTACGTTATTCAGGGAGCATTTCCTTTAATGAAAAGGATGGAGGTAGAACTGATGGTGATAAAGCATCTCTTCTGCGGAGAGCTGCTTTCGCTGTCTTGTGACTGCATGAAGCAGAAATAGGATGTCAAACGTGTAATTTTCCTTGGGGAATGAAGGTGAGCCTATGAAGAAGTTTGGATCCCTCACAAAACTTCTCCCTGTAGTTTCATTTTTGCTTTATTTCTCTTGAATCCCGACTTGATTTTTAACACCTCACTGTCATGGAAATCAGTGGTAGTACAAGCTGGTATTGTAACACCTGAAAGCCATAGGCAGGAGAAACTGTGAATCACAGCAATGCTTTGCTATAGCTAGAGATACAATTAAATTGTAATTAAAGCTATAAGCAAAGAACATGTGTCAAATATTGTCACTTCATTGCCCCACCTTCTTCTGGTGTGCTGGAATTCAGGCTGATACCCTCGCCTGCTGGGACTGCTTTAGGGAACTGGGAGGCTTTTCCAAACTGATTCCCCAAAAAAATGGGGAAAGAGCTTTCCTGGGGAGGAGGATATTTAGAAAATCCTCAAACCTAGAGTCAGTCTGGTGGTGGGAGGGACAGCTTGCATTTCTAACCCTGTGGAGCAGAACAGCATGATCATTGCAGGGCAGATCAACAGGCATGTCCCACGTCCTTGGGGACTGGTGGTGCCCGCAGTGTCAAGGATGCTCTGAAAATTTCCTGGGTTGTGGGACTGAGCATTTAGCTGTGTGCCAGGGTGGCTGGATTTTTATTTTAGTTTTTTTGCAACTCACCCCTCTCTGGGAATTTGTAGTGCCCACTACACTCTATTCTAGTTTCATCCGACATTTGGTTTTATGTAAATGCTGTAGCATAGGAGCCACGTTTACATTCCTTGGGAGGAGTCTCAGGAGTTGCAGTTTGTCACCGTTGGGCAGATCTGACCCATGGGCTGAGCTCTCCGTTTGAAGTCTTTGTGCTGGGATGGCTAAGCTGTGCGTGTGTCTGCTTTCGTTATTCCAGTATCATCGGGTGTGTTATCCCTTCCATCAGTGTCTCAGAGCCCTAGCTGAACCAGCAGCCCCCTTAGAGCAAAATCAGATCTTGGCCAAGAGACAAAAAACAGAGCAAAAGGCAATCTTAAACGTGTCCCCAAAACTGTAACGGAACCCGAACGCGGCGCTTCTCCTCACGTCTCCTTTCTTCTGAAATCCGCGAGAGCTCAGGTTCACCTATGAAATATTCACAGTGTGTCCTTAAGTGACTTCAGCTGCACAGAAGATCTTCTGCAGAATTGGCAGCTCTGCTGAAATGTCCTGTATTCAAGCCCAGAGCCTGTGTCACGAGGACCTCCTCTTCCTCTGCTCCCCTCTGCCTGCTCGGATGGTTTGGTTTACCTGCTGCAGAGCCCGTTCAGGATTTTTGCATCCCAAATAAATATCTGTGGATAGTATCCCTTTTTCTACAGGATGGGTTTGAGGGAATAGGCATGTTCCCACTTGTCCCGAAACCCCGTGGGAAGTAAGGCTGAGACAGGAATGCATCAGAAATGCATCATGGGCTGGGAACGGGGACTAAGAAAATCAAGCCTCTTGTGAACAGGTTTAAATGAACGCTGCAGAGGTCTGCACTCACGTTGGAAAAACTCGATAGGCTGTTACGCTGTATCACCCTTTCCACCTTTGCAGGTCATTTTGATGCAGGAAAAATGTGCTGGGAAACCCTCACCAATTTGGCAGAACTGTTATTCAGAACTCTTCTTAAAAAATCTTCAGGAAGCACCGTGCAACAGGCTCTGGCACCTGGAGCTGCCTTTGTCACCTTTCTAATTAACCAGTGGAAAAAGCAAATTAAAACCCAAGTGATTAGAAGCATTGCTGGCATCTGGAGCCTCTTTTAGCTCGTGGGTCTCGTTTGGTGGGGTTTTCTGTGGGGCAGGGGTGCTGGGCTTGCACGATGGGTACTGGACATCACAGCTCTCTGCAGAAATCGGGGAGCGATGGGCTTCCCCATCCCTCCAGTGGGGTGGCTCAAGCCTGTCTGCTAAAGCAGGGGGGGGACAAGTATCCCTGGGAGTTTGCAGAGAATTCCAGTGTCTGGGAAAATCACTGTTTCTGTTGTAAAAGAAGAAGAGTTTTAACTCTTCCCGCATGCAGGCAGCCCTGATGTACCGAACACAGAAGACAGCAATAAAGCACCAAGAGTGGTTTAGAGTTTGGGATTGGAATTCATCCCAGTTATGTCTAAGCAAGGGGGGAAAAAAGAGCAACGGAGGCTGGTGGTGTTGAAATAAAAATTGTAAAGATTGGTATAAGCAGAAGGCATTTAAATAATGTAAACAGTCTGGCATGGGAGGCATTCCAGAAACAAAAGGAAAATAGTTTTAAAACGCGGCTAAAAATATACACCGACTCTTGAATTCCAGAGATTATCTCAATTAGCGCTTTTTCAATATATCTTTACAACCAGAATTGTAGGAGTTCACAAAAGATAATAGAGGCTATGAGATACGGAGAAGTGATATTAATTTGTTTAATTAAAAGGATGAAGGGCTTCCTAAAATAAGATTCACTTATCTGCTGTCACAGGGAGGAAAGAGGTTATATTCAGAAAACCGTGGCTTTGTAGGACTGCGGGATGGAGAAAGCGTGGCGAGAGCCAGGGCTGGGAGTAAGATCCCCCTTCTTCAGCCTCAGCAGTTGCTTGCTCAGTGACTTTCGACAGCAAATCCTTTGCCATGGGATTAATGTGCTATTAGAGTAAAATAGTACGATTTTACATTTCTAAGAGGATTTTGTTTGATGTTTTCCCCAGAAATTCACATCTTCCTCTAATAAAAATTCAAATAAATTAAAAAAAATAAGCTTTCAGGTGCAGGAAAACACACTTTTAGCTGGGCAGATATATATCTGTGGAGCTATGCATGCATGTGCTTGATGTCCTCTTTGGCATGTGCTAGCCACAGAATATATGTCTAATATACATCCCTTGGTATGAGGGAGAAGCAGGCATTTATATCCAGCTGTATTTTAAGGAGTGTAGGGGAAGGCGGCAGGGGCCAGGGAGGAGAGAAGACCCTCGTGCAGATCTAAATTAAATTAGCCCCCCCGGATGTATATTAAAATGTTAAGTAGCACTAAGCTCTGTATCCCAGCTCGGCAATATTTCGAGGCACTTTATTGCTTTAATGGAGGGATAAAATAGAACCTGCAATTATAGTAATTTTTTCTAATTGAATATTTTGCTTTATTCTTTCCCTTTCAAAGCATGACTGTAAGTACTAGCCTTCATAAAGCTTTGGAAATATTTATACTTTCCCTTTCTGGCAAGGGGTGTAAATACACTTTTTTCTTGGGCAGACCGTTCCAGTCCCTCGTGGCTGGGGAGCGGAACAGCTCTGGAAAGAGGCGGGCAATAAACATTTCTCTGCTGGTTTTAACCATCTTGCCATTATCCCTGGGAAATACCAGCTTCCCATGTGGTGGAGAGGGGAATGCTGCGTTAGGGATTAAATGCTTTCCGTCACTGTACGTGGGCTTGACGTGATTTTGTCAGGTGTCTTTGTAATGAATTTGTTGTTCATGCAGGGCTAGCGCTCAACAGCTGCATCCAGTCTTTTATCCCCAGGCCATGCTCTGCGCGGGAGGATGAGATCCTTAATTTCTGCCACCTAGGCTGAGCTTGGGGAGGAGGACAGGAAAAAGCACCTTCTGGATCTTGTGCAAGATGTAAATGGCAGGTAAAAGCAGAAGCTGAAGGGCAAGGTCCTTGCCCAAGAGCATTTGAGACTGATGGGGCGGTGATGCCAACAATAGCGACGGGGAATTAAATTTGAATGGCTGATGGTATAATTGGGTGTCGATCGAGGTTTTTGAAGTAGCCATTTTCGGTGACACAAAATGCCAGCTTTTCAAGCAGAAGTTCCTACCTCCAGCTCAAGCCTCAAGCGGGCAGAAGAACGCGGATAAATTAACATAGTAATTGCGTTGTGCATTCTCTGCGCTGAATCTCTGGTTTAAAGAGGGAGATTTGCTGATACTTCCTCCGTGCACGCACCCGCGATGGGATGCTATCAGTTTTACGCTGTTGCAATAGCTGTTTTCACGTCTAAAGGGGACTTTTGATCCAATAAACTGCTTATCTCCTGTAGTTGTCCTTTCATCTAGCGTGGGTGGTGTGTGACGGCTGATTGAAGGCTCAGAATTGTGGTTCACTTCTGAATATTAATTAGGAATGGAAATCATTCGGAACAGTGTGCACCGATGACTCTCGGAACACCGACTGCAGCAATGCATCTTTTCTTCCCTCGCGGGAGACGATGCGAATTCACGTTGGGGTGTGAAGTCACCACATCCAGGCTGTCCCACCAACACGTTGGCTTGGTGATAGAGAGTCAGGTTGTTGTGACCGGGCTGGGGGAAGAAATGGTTTCTTTGGGGAAAGCTGCAGCCAAGTCACGTGCATCAGACCAGGATCTGGAGGTTGAAAGTTTTGCGTCGGCATGCAACTGTGTCGAGAGGCAGAGCGATAGACTTCCACTGCCTTGTTTTGGTGAAGGATGGGCTTTTCTCCTCAACACTTACCTTAGTCCTTGTGAGTCCAGTTCTGTTTGTCACATGTTGATGTAGTTCATCGTACCACCAACGCCAGGAAAGTCTCCAGCCCAAAATCAGGTGCAGCCTGCTTTTGGATGATACCAGAGCCTCTCTGTGGGTCCATCTCATTGCTTTCTTCTGCTTCAAGTTGCTCCCTTGAATAATAGACCCACAAAATCCTACCATGTGCACTCATCGAGCACAGAGCCCTCTTCGTCTCGCCTGCTGGGATCTCACCCTCAAGAGCCACGTCTCTGCTTGCGAGCTAAGTAATGGCAGGATTTGTCCTCTGGCTCTGGGACAGGCTGGAGTAACGTGGCTGTTTCTGTCGTGTTAAGCTTTCCTGGCTTTTGGGAGAGGGTGGCTGCCTCCTGGGCTGTGATGACTCTGAGCTTCTGGGGTGACGGCTGGTAGGTCCCAGCCAAAATTGTGCCAGGGATGGTCCTATAGCAGCTGGGCTGTGGTGTCCTAACGTCTAAGAAGGAGCCCAGAAGGATGCAACACTTTTGGAAGGAAAACATTCTGCTTACTTAGGGTTACTTTTTATTTTCTTACAAGGATATGTGGTTTTTTCCCGGCTGGTGAAGGTGTATCCAAACTATCAGAGTCTCTAACAAAATGGTAAAACATTGGAACAAGTTGCCCAGAGGGGTGGTAGATGGCCCGTCCCTGGAAACCTTCAAGGTCAGGTTGGACGGGACTCTGAGCAACACGATGTAGTTGAAGATGTCCCTGCTCATTGCAGAGATGTTGGAGCAGATGACCTTTAACAGTCCTTTCCAACCCTTTTAACAGTCCTTTTCCAACTATTCTGTAATTCTATGAAGATCCACTTCTAGCTTTTGGATGTGGCCGTGTGGTTTACCTGTTTGGCTCTAAATTTATTGTATGACCTGTAAGCATGCTCCAGTAGTGGAGCCCAGATCCCTTCATTAGATGAGATTGTAAATCTCACCTTTGGGAGATCTGTGTTCAGTGGGTATTAATGCTTAAGGGTGAAACCCAGGTGAACAGCAGAGAAAGGAGAAATGCCCAGGCATGGCCATCTAGCTGAGACCCAAACGCTCGTGTCCCTGTGAACCCATCCAGCTCAGATGCTTGTTGGGAGGATGCGGTCCATCGCTCCTGCACCCAGACCTCGCTGAACTTCAATTTCTGCGTCAAATATTTCTTTATAAGCAAGCTGAGTAATGAGCTGATTTACTTTAAAACTCCTCAGAGCCCTTAAAAACAGTGGTTTAAAAATGGGTTGATTATTCTGCTTTCTTCAAAGCTGAGTATTAAGAAAAGCCGTCTCCTGCAGGCATGTTCTTCTCGCAGCCCACAGGCACTCCAGGGGTGCTGCGATGTGTCACACGCGCTCAGTGTCACAAATCACTCCCGTGAGCGTGCCACTTGCTTTAAGCAGGGGCATGACGGCTGTCAGGGGGCGATCATCTCCGTCTGCGGGTGCAGTTTGGCGTTCCCTTCCTTCCCGGCGTGGCTGGGTTAGGTCTTTGAACCAGCACACGCTTTGCTTTTCAATTGTGGGCTTTAGATCTGGGATAATAAAACATCAAAGTAAACTCTGCTGTTGTGGGTAGAGAAAAAATCAGGATGCGCAGTGGGACTTCAGGGAGTAATAAATTTGTTCTATATTTAATCTCGTATTTATCGCAGTGTCGGTATGAGACCACTTCATTTTACTACTTTAACTGTATCTAAGAATAACTGAATACTTGAAATATTGAGAAAGTGGCTAATACCTGGTGGTAGCTGATGGGATCCAGGTTTAATACTTATTGATTGGTTTCAAAAAGCTCCCAGTAATATCGTATCTTAGCTACTGTATGTTGGGAGTTAAAATCCTATCACTTATTTAAGATAAGAAGTAATTGTAGATTTTTCAACTTAATCGTCCTTCGGTAGATGGATACAGCCAGGACTTGAGGTGTTATTTACAATTTTGCAAAAAATTATGGTTGATCTGCCACAGTTTTATCGTGTGCAAACCTTGGCATCCCAAAATTCAAATGTTCTCAAGCGTTTCCTCAGCTGCTCTGAAATTGGTGTGGCTTCTCTGACCAGGATGCAAACACCAGTTTGAAATCTGCTTGTCAGGCAGTGAGCACAAGAGACAAATGAACCCCGTAGGGATGGTCTTATTGCCTGGTCCTTTCGGAAAATGTCCCACATCCCAGAATGTGCAGGAGGGGCTGCAGAGGTGGGCTGAAAGACCCCACAGCTTCTCATTCAAAAATAAAAATTGACCCTAAGTAGGGGGCATATTTTCCTCCCAAAAATTCAGGAGTGCAGAAAGCAAGATTAAACACTGCTTTTTAATGCTAAAACTCTGCCTGGGTAGCCCAGCGTTTACCCAAATAATCCCTCCATCAGTATCCTTCAAAATATCACCTGCGTTGATGCTTTAATACTGTTTGTGCAGAGTGTGTTTTTAGTCTTTGTTTTACTGCTTTAAAGTTTAATAATTTTTTTTTTTTTCCTGGTATGGCTTGTTGCACAGTTAGAGCTTCTTTAAAGGCTCTCATTATTTTTCCTTGCGGTGATCAAGCTCTGCCTGGAATGAACCATTGAATTTTCGATCTGAACACGCAGATCTCCCCGTGATTCCCCGCTGCTCCTTTAACCAGGAACCAGCTCTTTGTGGTTCCTGGGAAGTGACTGGTTTTTTAGCAGCGAGGGCAAATTATTTCTGACCCTTCTATTTTTCTTGTTGGTATTTAACTGTGTTATCAGAGTTAAAAAAAGGAAAAAAGCTGCTACAGTTGTCGGGAGCTACGTAACTGCGGCAGGGAGTTTGAATTTGAGGTTTAAGTTAAATTCCTGATGGCTTTGATGACTTCTCTGCCCGGGACTGGATTATTTTCCCCTTTCTTTCAGGGGATTAGGGGATTTGTAAACCAGCACTCCTAACAAAGGTGCCTCAAAAACCTGGGAAGGTCACGTCTCTTTTGTTTACTTTGAATGAATTGCTTTTACGGTCCTAAAAGTGTGTTTTGGGGGAAACAGAGAAGAATTGAGAATTCATACTTTGATTTTGGAGGAGAGCTGCTGCAATGTTTCATATGGGAACTGATGAATGGGGATGTCGCAGCGCTGCTCTGAAATTTTTGCTTGTAAAGGACCGCAGCCCTAATAAAGAAATAAAATGCAGGTATTTGAGCTGGATATTTTGCCTAGGATTGACCCTTACGGTCAACAAAAGGGTTCTTGCCTTGGTAACGCTTTCCGCTGGGTATAGTATTAGTCGGTTGTGTGATTAACTGAAGACTAAACTTCGTTAGGCTGATGTAATCGTTGCGTTTGTATTCTTCCTGTCCTAAATCCTCAGTGAAAACATCTGTTAGTCACTCAAAATAGAAATCTGAGTTCTTAGGAGCAATTTCACTGTCATAAAAATATGGATTTTTACTGGTTAGGCTTAAAGAGCAGTCACCTTTAAAGAAATTTATTTTTCTTCCGATCTCTTTTCTAAGAGGAAACCTTTCAGTAAGACACTTAAACCTCTGTGAACTGTTAAGTGCAGGTTTGTGTTC
>VZTO01020897.1:0-15893 GCA_013400615.1 Syrrhaptes paradoxus
GATTTTTCCTTTAGAAGTACATCTTCCCTTTCAGTATCCTTCCCACCTCTGGCTGAAGTGCACTGGATGTGCAGTGAGCGTGCAAATCCCAATACCCATTCCAATGCTTCACTGTCACATGCAAGGGAGAGAATTTGTGACATTGTGCTGATTCAAAATATGTGGCATGAGAAGTAAATATAGAAGTGGACTGACAAATAAGTGCAAAAGGAATAACTGCAGGCTCTGTTCTATCTCTTCTGTTTAATCCTCTTTGAGACTTTTAGCATTAGTGGTATGCAGCATGCTCCCAAATTGCTGTAAATTAAGCTATTCCTAGAACAAAATATGTGATCTTTCCTCTCTCTGTTGTTTACAAGCAAGCCTAAGGATGGAGAATCTCAGTTCCAATAATTGATTCAAGGACTGAATAGCAGTTAAGGGACACTAGAGATAATTTTAAAAATAGATTGAGGGCAGGATGCTCTCCAGTCCCAAATGAATATTGTCATCACTGACCTACAGAAACAGGTTGTCTCTTAAATTTAATCTTTCCTTGTGCTTAGTTCCTGAACTATTGACTAGACTGACTTGAACAAGAGGCATAGACAGTGCCAGTCCTGACAGTAGCCTGAAGATTGTTACTTTCTCCTAAGAAATTGTAGAAATTGTCTCAAAACTCCTCCAGCTGAGTAGGATACGAAACGCTAGACCAAGTGAAACTAAGGATGCCACACATAATATTTTTTACTAATCTAGACTGCATCTAGAAGGGGGAAGACTAGTAATATCCAAAATAAATTTTGAATATTTCTACAGGTAAATTAGATTAGCACTGGATGCAGGGACTCCTTCACAGAGGAGCAGCAATAGAAAAGTACTGAGTTAGGGTGATTTTCCCTCATACTTTTTATCAGGGTTTGGTGCTGGAGTACAGCTAGGATACATGCACAATGAAACAGGCTGTCAAAACTTCAAAAAACAGGATACAGGTGTAAGCAGGCAAGAAACTCCACAGACAGTGGAGATCCTAAGACTGGAACTGGTTGAAGATTGCCTTGTATACTAGAAAGCAAAGACTCTGTCTTGATCATTCAGCTTCTTCTTCAACGAGTTTTTGAAATAAGTGAATAGAATGGTTTCTTTAGATCTCAGGACTGCTGTTCAGTGTCATTAAATATGCTTAGCAATCAATTGGTATATATGATTGCATCTTGCCCTCAGTTACATGACAACAACTTCCCCTTTAATTAAATGGGATTGCACCTGTGTAGGTAATGATAAAATTGGGCCTATAATATGTAATAAATACTCAAAATCTTTGCCAAAAAATCATTTAGTTGCATAATTTAGTGAATGTTAAATAATTATTAGGAACATATTTACTGAAATTCAGTTGTTTAACATCTATCTTCATGCAAATTATTGTTACACTTGGATAAATATTCACAGTAATCAGTGTGTATTTAATTAACATACAATAACTTTCTCATTAAGTCTGAGTCAAATCCTTTTAAGGGGGAACATTTCACTTAAAGTGTAACTGGAAATCTCTCTGTGGAATTTTACATAATTAATCTTAGTTTTGGTTTCTGACCAAAGAAAAGGGCAGATGATGGCTGTGAGGGGTTGTCTAGTCATAGTATGTGATCTTGTGCTTTGCTGAAAATCCAGCAAAGCATTTAAGCACAAAGCAAGAAAGAATTAACAAATGTTTCATTTAACTTACCTGTGATTTAAATTATTTCAAAATAATTTTTGAAGTCATAAAACCTTTGAAATTAATTGACAGAGCAGTGCAATTTACAGTAATAAATTAAGCTACAACAAATTTAAATTACATCAAATAGCAAACAAGGCAGAAGATAAAAACTTATGGCATCTTTGGAAAACATATAATTCAGTCACTCTCCACTTTCCATTCATTTTTCACCTTGTTTTTCTGTTTTATGCTTTGCTTGATTGGACCTATTAGTAAAATGGCTGACTTTCTTTTGGTTTACGTACAAAAAAGACCTTCAATGATTTACAATTGCTTAGCTGTCACCTTTTAATCAAATTATATAGGATTCCAACTTTCTGTTTTCCTTATTGCTATTTTGTTTTAGGCAGAACTCTGTAAATTCTTTTGTGGAGTAAACTGAAGGTTTCAGTACATGTGTGAAAGATAATAATTTTCATTTATACCAATAATTTGAGATGCACCAGATTTTTTCTCCAAAAATCAATGAGAATTATAAAACAGTCAAATTCTCCATTCAGACAAAAGAAAGACATTTCAAATACCTTTCAAAATATCAAAGATCAAGATGCCCTGGAATAACCTTCTGGATCATACATAGGACATCTCAGTTTGAGGTGATTCTCTAGTATTCCTTACTTAATTTGCCACAGTCCCAGTGTTGTACACATAAACCTAGAGTTAGTCCTTCCTTCACAATGAAAACTCAATCAGTCACATCAAGTGGAATAACACCAGCTGGAAGAACCTGAAAATGCCAATATCAGAAAAATTACTAGCTTTGTGGTTAAGGTACTTTCCTGAATATAATAATGCAGAGATTTCAATCCATCCTGCTATTAATACAAATGAAGAGTTAATTATGTTTCCAGTAAGTAATGGCCTATTCTAGGATAAGTTAGCTCACACCAGAAATTGTGTCTGAGGAAATCTTTCACAAAGAATGTTTCATTGAAACCGATTCATTCATGCAAAAGTTGCATTGTTGCTGAACTAGACTTTTTAACTAGATTAATCAGAAGATTTACAAAAAGGTGATAAAAGCCACTTCTAAAATTGCTTCTCCCCTTTGTGCTTTCTCCTCCCTGGGACATAGACACTGTGTGAGTTGAAGCAGTTGTAGAGTTGTATCTAGGGGAAACAGGTCTGCTGAGAGGAGCTGAAGATCTATGGATGAGGATCTTGTTCCTGGGACAATTTCTGTATTTTGCAGTGGTGGGTTTTGCACTGGCAGGAAGGATTCCTCTTACCCCCATCAGCCTGGAGCCCTTAGCCACCCTGCTCTCTTACAACATAAAACTTCAAATACCGAAGTTTCTGTGTGCAGAATAGGTTGAAGCCTTGAGAGTCTTCTATCCTAAATATTTTATTGTCTGCATCTGAGAAGGTCTCCTCTAAGAAGGAGTAAGTGAATTGGAAATGTATCATGTAGCAGGGGCAATCGGACTTTAAAATTTCCTTGGTAAATGTTGAAACCACTCAATCAATCAACATAAAAGAGTTAGAACCAAAATCATGCTCAATTGAAAAACAAAAGGCTAGTGAATACAGTTTAGCTTGAACACTCTTGAAAAAAAGGTTGATTATTTAAAATTCAGAATTAGGGGCACAATCCTTTTGTGCAAACATAGGCATAAAGTGACACCTGAGATTGCTTCATACTGCCAGTCTAGAAAGGTCTGCTCTGGGTCCAGGGTCATATCTGCCAGCTCCATAAAGATATCACAGGTAACCCAGGATGTGTCAAATGGTACTAGACACCTTGGTTCAGGCAACTGAATCACTTCCAAACACTATATGCTTGGAATACATCATCTAAGAATAAACATCTATTCTGCATTATATTTGTCCATAGAGAAGTTGTGACAGCTCTTCTATCAAATGAGCATATGCTCTGTAAGATACTAAAATTTTGAAGGACCATGGTGAAGGGGAAAGGGACAGAAAGAAAATATTTTTTTCTCTTTTCCTGTTAACAAGCTAGAAAACTCACCCAGCTTTGGCACTGGTGAAACCTGTCTCACATCTAATGAACATTGAGTGATTCCACACAGAGAATTTTTGCCCCCTCACATCCTTCTTTAAGGCAGATTAATTTTTCTGTGTATATAACTCTTCTGCTTCATATATATGATCATTTCAGTAGTACATAAGCATCATCTAGGGCTTTTGCTTGGCTTTTTATTTTTTTCAGTACTCACCACTCTTTCTTTCAAAGAGACTATCTTTGGGGACCTAGCTGTCAAATATGCCTTGTTTAATTTCAGTCCCCAGATTACCTAAACACCACAACTATATAGTATCCCCTCTTTTTAATGGGGAGGATTAAAACTGGCAATAAGAACTCATGCTTGTGAGGCCATAGACTTATTTACACTAAAAGAAGGCATCTCAAAGCATTTCAAATTTTCTGCATGAAAGATTTTTGTGGCTCTCATCTGAGTAGTGTAACATGCCACTTCTTGTGTTCAGGTCTGGTAAAACTGAGAGTCATGTTTAGGTAGTTATCTGTAGTTCTTCAAACTTTCTTTTATTATTCACTTCCCTGTTCCTGTAGCGTGTGATCTTTCACTGATTTTGAAATCAAAGGGAACAACCTCAGGTGAATAGGACAAGGCTTTTAAAATGCAGCTCAATACATCATTTATAATAAATTTCCCTCCCACACTTCGTCCCATGGATTATACAGAGCAAATAGGCTGTGTGGTTTACATTGTATTTTACAGATGAGGTAACTGAAGAAAACCCAGTTAAGAACATAAGGCTAATTTTAATTATATAACAAGTATAAAAGGAATGTTTAAAATGTTTCTGATACTTAGGAAATAAGCTTCATAACTCATTGGAGACTCTCCTGCTTTTGAGTTACTTTCCTTCCTTATTGTTTAGCAAATGGTTATGGTTTCTTCTTTATATTCACTATAATTTTCCTTTGTGTGGGAGAGTGTGTATATACATAAAAGGGCACATGTTTGTGTTCCTATATTTATATGTGAAAATAGCAAACACACACTAACACTTCTTCCTCATTGCTGAATCACTGTGTTATCGCTTCACCAGACTAACAAATTAAAAACAATTTCCATTTTATTTCATGGTACCTAGTGGCTAAAGTTTATTAATGCATTTATTGGACTGGCATAAATTCAAAAATTGCTCAGTTAGGGAAGAAGAATATAAAGTATCGATTGTTTACATCAGTTTTTGTAATCTATATTTTCCTCATGGAGTTGAACGTTTATCTCATTGTACAACAGCGGTTATAATTTCACCACAACTATTCATCAAACCTGATATTCTGGAGCTGCAAATCACTGCTTTCTGAGGCTACAAAGTAAGCAAGCTGTTGGCCTTTCATTTAATGACCTTCTTTAAAAAAAAATAGCTGCCAGCAAGTTATAGGTTTATCTCATATATGTGAGAGTACTCCAATAAATCACTTCTGCTTGCAGCAATCGCAGATTATGAGGTTTTATAATCATGAAATAAGCCCAATAGTCCACTGCTGTTCTCAGAAGATTGAAAATCACTGTATTATTCTCTTTGCGTGGGTGTATGAGCCTCTTGTTTCTTTGGGGCTAGTGTTACATTTAGCCACGCTGCTGGTATGTACCTTGTGTACCATAAATGTTTCCTACAAGTTGGGAAACATTAAGGTGTTTTGTCGATTTCTGACATCTTTTCGTAGGAAAAAAATCAAGTGCACTTCAGGTGTTTTAACTCCCTAAAATAATTCTTTTTGTTCTCCTTTGTGTTTCCCCAGGTTCAGGATAATCTTCTACAAAACAGTGTTTTGAAATACTTTGACATTGCAAGAAGTACATGAAAGCCATTGGAACGAAGTCTGTGAAGGAGATTTATCTTAATTCTCTCTTGGAACAATTATGGCGATTAGATACACTGATACTTTTGTATCCTTAAGAACCACAATATTTGTAGAGCAATGATTAAAAGGAGTTTCTTACTGGAAATAGATCTAAAACTATGGTTTTGATGACATTCTTAGCAAAACATTTGTGCTATAAGCAAGATAATGATGACAGATATCAAGGTCAGTATAATTACTTTCTATATTTGGATTAGTATTACCCTGGGTGTTATATGCAAACTATCTACAAACATCAATCTAATGCTGTCCTTCCTTAGGAACAGACTTTTCACTTTTACATTACAAACTTGAATGCATATACCAAAACAAGCATTAAAAAAAAGAAAAAGTTGTCATTTTTTTTTGGTTTTTTAAACCCAGAAGGTGCAGTATAAAAAATAAAGAAAAAGAAAAAAACAGAGCAAAGTTGGCTTCAAAGCTGCAAATATGCAAACTCAGAAATACAGACTGCAAAAATTTATTCTATCCAAGGGAGTATTGGATGGCAGAAACTAGCTAGCATTTAAAAAGGAATTGGTGTGCCAGGTTCTTATTTACATTTCTGATACTCCTGAAATTAATAGATAGCTATTTGCTTTAGTCTTTTCATATCAGCCACAAACTGCTTGTATATGTTATATCATAATCATTTTGATAGGAATTGAATTTTATCCTAGTGGCATTCAGTTTCTAATTTTCAAGCTCAAGTTGTTGGATGGTAGCTGTGCTTGAGGGTGATATAAGGACCTTAAGTAAACAGTGCTTCAGAACTTTACATACATCTTGACTGGACTAAATCAACAGAGTTAGTAGTGTGCTGGTTCAAAGGCACACATAAATGAAAAATATTTCAAAGCCAAACTAACGTGATCCTCTGAGCTGTGAGTAAAATGCAATGTGATAACAAAAGACAAGGTCAGCAAAGTAAGCCTTGCTCCTTCAGATTCTTTGTTTTAACGCTATTAAGTGTCCGGACACAGTAAACTCAGTGCCCCCACCCCCAACAGATCTTGTTCTGAATTATTTGTCTTTGAAATTACTCATTTTTTTCCTCCAGCTGTGTTGCAATGTTCAGCTGAGGCTATAAATAAACAGCGCTTTCAAATGTCTTTGGCTAACATCATCCTATGCGTTGATCATGGAATAATGCTTTCAAGTTTCTATTGCATTGTGAACTGGATGTTCCTGGCCTAAAATGTGTGTAGTTTGTGGTAATTTGCTATGAACACTCTTGAGTCCATCAAGTTTTACAGCTTCTGCATCATCAGTTACAAATTTAATTCTTCTGCCATTTTCATGCAGTAAAGTCATGATAAAATGATTCTTAAGCTACAAAGTGAAGGAAAAAAATACTCTTTTTCTCAGTGGTGACAGCTTGTCTCTCTCTATTTTTCATCCAAACAAGTAGAATGTTGTAAATCCTGTCCAGAATACACAGACTGGAAGAATTAATCATAGGTTTGTTTATGAGCTGTTTGGAGCAGATTAAACGTTGTGTTGACAACACAATTTACAAATTATCTATCAACATCAACAGAAGATAGCACCTGATCTTGATGTCAAGGAGAGCAAATCTGAGACCCAACCGAAGAGCTAAGCCAGTATGGTAACCTCCAAAACAGAGCCTCTGAGGACAGTTCTTGAAACCTAGTACTTGCACCCAAGCATGTGCATTATCACCCAAACACTTCACCGTGGATGAGGAATGTTCACTGGGGAACTACTGAGCATGAATGTTCAAGTGGATCAGGTCAATCAATGGGATTATCGTTATCTGGAGAAAAGCATATGCTCTGAAGCCCTCAGCTCCCTTTGTACAGTAGTTGGTGCTAGTGAATAGTTTTTTAAAGATAAACCTTTCATTGCAACATTTAGGTTCCGGTTTTTGCAATCACTTTCACAGATATAGAAAAAAAAATCCAGAAACCTGAGCCAGCAATATGCCCTTGCAGCAAAGGCAGCCAACAGACTCCCGGGCTGCACTAGGCAGAAGCATTGCCAGCAGGCCAAAGGAGATGATCCTTCCCCTCTGCTCAGCATTGGAGACACACATCTGGAAGGCTGGGTCCACTTTTGGGATCCCCACTACAACAAAGACATGGGCTTACTGGAGCTAGTCCTGTGAAGGGTTACAGAGATGATTAACGAATTGGAGCATCAGATGTGTGGGAAGAGGCTGAAAGATCTGGAATAGTTCAGCCTTGAGAAGAGATGGCTCAGGGGCGTCTTGTCAATATTTATAAATACCTAACTGGGCGAGAGTAAAGAAGACAGACAGATTCTTAGTGGTGTGCAGTGAAGGATCAAGGGGAAATGGGCACAAACTGAAATATGGGAAATCTTATTTTAAAATATTTTTTATTTTTACTGTGATGGTGGTCAGACACTGGAACAGGTTCCCAGAGAGACCGTGGACTCTTCATCCTTGGAGACATTTAAGATCCAACTGGACCACAGTCCTGAAAAACCTTCTCTGGGTGACCGTGCTTGCAGCAGGAGGGTAGGACTACATGATCTCCAGAGATCCTGCCAGGCTCAGCAATTCTATAAATCTGACTTTGTCTTTCCTCTATATGCCATTAACTAAATGCAAACTCCTGTTTTTGCCATAGGAAATAGATTGCTAAGAACAACAGACATTTGTTACTGATAACTGATAATTATATAATTCTGATCATAAACTTCTCCTATTATCAAGTCCTCCCCCACATTTTACCTCTCTCCACTAGTTTCCCTCTGAATATTTTGTTGTTTGATTACATAGTTATAATGCAAACCAAAATGGAAATTCAATAACAATAGATTTTACCACAATAGCAATGAAGAATGACAATGACAACTAAAAGAAGAGGTAAAACTATGGGCAGAAAATTTTCTGTATCTTATACAAAGTATATATTATATTTCTGTTTCTTCCATATTATACCATCATAGCACTGTTCCATAGGGGATCCAAGGGGATCTACTACCACAGGACATAATTCTGTGTTTCCAACACAGTCCTCAATTAAGCCAGTAACACATAATTTCTGAACAATTGCTGAGTCAAATTATCTGGATTTTCCACACTACAGGTAACTATTAAATTAAAAAAACTGTGAGACTGTCTTTCCCCATGGTCAAATCATGATCCCAGTCCTTTAAGGTTCTGTACTTGCAATGCTCACCAGGCTTTCCAGATACAGTACTGGTGCCAGGTATTGCTTTTAGAAACATTCCAATGGAGTTACGGAAGACCCACTGCACTATTTCAATACTAAGGAATATAGCCATATCTTTGTAAGAAATGAAACTATAGGCTTTCACAGCTTTTAAATGGACATCCATCTTACCAGATTTATTTACATATTATTTATGCACACATATATACACATGTTTAAACAGAAATCCTTAAGATACCTATACATTTTGAGGGAGATAGAATCCTCCTTCTTCTGGCAGTACACAGGATTTATGCATTGGATTTTACTCTACTCCACCAGACAAGATTAAGACAGGACTGAATTTCTTTCAAAATGAAGACCTGTACTTGAAGTGACAGGTGGTGACTCACTAGTTGATGAGTACAGATAGACTGGATTTCCTGAGTAACAGTGAGATCAGATGGAATGAAGCAATAACATTTTTAAGGGTCTTGGACTTAGAAGAAGAAGAGGCAAAAATATGACTGTGTGATTCTCAGTCAGAAAGCATTAACTGCTGAATATGGGGATCCAGGAATTGCCTTTCTGGAATAAACCCAAGGGTTGTACTTTCCAGTAACCCTAACAGTTGCAAAAAGTTTGTCGTGGTTTTGGCTGGGATGGATTTGACTTTCTTCATAGTAGCTAGTAAGAGGCTATGTTTTGGATCTGTGCTAAGAAGAAGGCTGATAACATACTGACGTTTATAGTTGTTGCCAGAACAGTCAAGGGCTTTTAAGCTTCTCTGCTGTGCCAGTGTCTGCAGGTGCAGGAGAAGCTGNCCCAAATTGACCAGTGGTACATTTCATACCATGCATGTCATGCCCAGTATACAGATGAGGATCTGTCCGAAAAGTCCTCTCTCTCTCTGGGTTGCCTCTCTCTCAGTGTCGTCTCACTCCCTCTGTCAGCTCTCAGTCTTGGACACTTGGGTTCTAAATTCCTTTCTGGGATTGTGGTTTCAGGATTCTTCATGCTCCAGGATTGTTAGCTGGGAACAGCCTGAGCCTTGCTCATCAGGTGGTGAGCAGTATCTTTCTGTATCACCCATCTGTATATCTGTATGTGTTACTATAATTATTATCATTATCATCATTATTTTCAATGTTATTGTAGTTTAGTTATTAAATTTTTCTTATCTCAACCCATGAGTCTGTTTTCCCTTTACCCCTTTAACTGTCTCCCCCATCCCCAGGAGGGCGAAGGGTGAGTGAGCGGTTGTCGTGTTTTGCTGCCAGCCAGGGCAAAACTACAACAGGTTTCATAAGATGGTTCCTAGAACCACACTTACCTTCTTTTCACATTCTTTATTTCCAGAAACACATTTTTAATTACTGGATCTGAGAATCTATTGCTTTTTAACACGTCATTTTACTTCAACATCTTTTGACAAACTGATACTTCAGTCTGATAGTTTCTCATAATTTTTTCCCAATAATATTATTTTTATTGTGATTAAATGATTGATTTAAAAAATACTTCTAAAGAGTTTAAATAGAAGAACTTTAAAAGAAAGACTGGGGTGGCTGGATTGCAGTATTAACATGTGCCTATGGTAAATTGGAGTAGGATACATCCAAGCAAGTCTGTAGAACTGTATACCAACTGCATCTGGTTAGCAAATGGCCACATTTGCCTCAGGCAGAAGTTCAGATTACAAGGACTGTGGACTGTTTATGGAGAGGAGTGAGGACAGGAGTCAGCAAGTCAGCATTAGTCAACAGATTTTTGTGAGTGTCTGCGTTTGTCAAAACCATCACATTTCTAAAACAAGCTTAAAGATGATGGACTAGATTTTCATTACCTAAGTGTTTGGTTGACAATAAGTATTGAGTATTTATTGAAGGGTGAGAAAAAAAAGGAAAAGAATGCCATGAGGACTGGCTTGTTTCATCTTCTAGGCATTCCTATACGGACAACGTGAGACTCGTTAAAAATACAAGCACTTGAGAATTTTCCAGTACTCTGCAAATTGTTTCATTCAAGAAGTGCTGTATTTCTCATTGTTTGAATCAATTCATTTGCAGGAGGTGCGGTTATTCTCATTGTTTAAAGCAATTAATTTGTTAGTGCTGAATACTCCCATGCTACAAGATGCTTAAATTGTGAAAAATAAACCCATTCTTTGTGTTACTGGTAATGTACTGCAAGCAACAGCATACAAAATAAGCCATGATGCAAATTATTTCATTAGGTTTTTAGATTCTTAGAGATTAATATTAACAACTGACAGCACCCCATGTAACAATAGGAGCTTTTCTTCGCAACATCTAGTTTTAAAATGGAGCGTTGTTGTCCTTCTTATCATTTAGTACCAGATGAGAGTAATAAGAAAAGCACGTCCTCTATCCAACAGCTGGGAACCCCAGCTTCATAGATAAAAGAGGTTGTCTTAATTCTGACAAAAACTGAAATGTCCTGAAAAATTTTCTAGGAATAATGGGATCTATATAGACATGCAAAGGACAATTTAACAGATTTGTACAGCCATTAATCTCATGTTTTAAGCTCATCTTGGAAAATGTGGACCTAATTCAGACTTGCTGTAACTTATGCTTTCTTTTAGATTTCTGAATAATCATACATAGGTATTCTTTGGCATTAGGAAAAAATTAAAGTGATCAAAACACCAACAATAATTGGTTGGAGTTTAAATTTTCAGGATAATATATTGGCATTTTAGAATGTGGAATTGAATGTGCGAAACTTAAATGCAAACCTTTCTAGTAGTGGTGAGTTGAAAAGGGCATCTAGTGTACATTTCAAGACCTTTTTTCAGCTTATTTTTGGAAGAGGTACAACATAGTCATCCTTTACTGTAATTTGTGAAGTTTTGGAAAATTTGCTAGACACTGCAACCTAATGTCCTTGAAAATGCAACTACCTACACCGGGAATGAATATATCTGCCTCCATCACTTTCCCTTCCCAGCTGAGGGACCCTGAACAATGCCATAAAACATCTTAGCCCCCAGGCCACTTTGGTCCAGCTTCAGCAATGCATTTGGCCTCTCTCAGAAGCTTGTGAAGAGATATTACAGCTTGGAAACAACAAGCCTCAGAAAGTTTAGGTACTAAATACTTCACAAATTGTCTCTGAAATTTATCTAATAAGGCCCAAGAAAAAGTCATTCTACCTACATACATTTTCTTAATCCTCCTCAGCAATGTTTTGAGGAATTGTTAGCACAAAAACAAATGCAGGTAAATGCAGCTGACGATGTGGTTCCCAGAGATGGTTGCTGAAAAGGTGTCTATGCTGAATTTATTAAACAACAGTTACTCTGCACACTGCTGACTACAAGATGTCCCTGAATTACTTTCAGTGCAGTGGTGGAGCTGCACTTTGTGACCAATGGTCAGTCTGAATTAACTTTTTTATTTTTTTTTCAGATATTAACTTGAAAATCTTGAATAGCTTCCACTTGAGGTCTTGTAGTAACAAAAATTTGCCAAGGGAACAAAAAACACCATGTGAAAGGGCAAGGCACTTTCTTAAAGAAATATTTATCATCTTATTTTACACCTAAAAAAAAATGGAAGCTGAAATGAGGCTGTGGTCTGTTCTTGTCAGCAGCATGGTGTGAGTATTCTTCAGTGCAGCTATGAGGAAGGAGAGGGTAATGTGCACTAAAAGGTAGGAAACAGAAAATCGCATCAGGAAAACAGAGCATTCCCATCCACACATTTCCCTGATATGAGGATCTGTAAAGGAAAGCTAGTATGTCACTCTGCATTTTGGAAAAAAGTGAGGCTTAGAGAAAAACAGTTAAAGCAAACCCTGAATTATGATTGCACCTGGAAATAAACCCAACAGTTTTTCTATTATTGTATAAATAAGTAAGCTTCTAGAATTCATGTGTTAATAGATGGATGGTATGAAGATGAGAAAAAGAAGCTTTCTTAAGAAAGCTATCACTTGTGGTTTTTGTAGTAAGTATTTGAAATACAGCAACAAAAAAGTTCTTGAGCTATGGAACTGCTTTTTCTTTGTCTCTTAAAATTCTATTCATGTTTATCTGAAGTATCAATTTCTGTTTTTTCATCACTTGTTTTTTAAGGGAAAATTTAGCATTTTGCAAAAGTGCTGTTTGACAGTGAATATTTTAAAGGTCTAGAGTCAGACTGTTACCAACACAGTCAGCAGTAGGTAAAATAGCAGGCGTGGTACTTAAAATGCTTAGGAATGAGTGGAATGCACCGGAAATTTGGCTAGGTTTTTTCTTCCGATCACTCGCTTTATCTGACACCACCATTGTCATAGAAGTCACTTTCCATAGGCAGCTGATTGACTCAATACCAATATACTAGCTCCCATATTTCAAATCTGTGTTGTAAGGAGCTATGAGGAAGACATTGTAATTAAAGAAAATTAATGAAAATTAATGAAAATTTTTTTAAAAAATCTTTTCCCAGTTAAACTAAAAGCCTCTGTTAAAAGGTCAACCCCTGGAAAGTTTACGAATGCCAGGTTTATAGTTACCAAATGTCCTTGATGCAGGCCTTATACCCTTGCTATGATATGCAAAACCATATGCAGAGAACTGCCTCTTTCAGCCCTGTGAATGCACAGAAGTGAGCAGAATTAAGATCATATGGATGATTACATGTCTGGCATTGTCTGGCTGTTTCATCTCGAACCACAGATAACTTATTTTTAAATACAGGCTTTTTGTAGTAATTATAATAATTAGAATTAGGTGGTTCCATTTTTATGCATTTATCAAATATTTGAAGATATTTATCATCTGTCTCAGGTTTCATAGTGTAGTGATGAATTGTACAGGATCACTGAATTATAAAATCTTTCTTATTTATGTTCCCTGCTTCCCTGTGCAATAGTACCATATAAACATAAAAGACCAGAGGTTTCAAGCCCTATAAATCCCAAAACTAGCACCCTCTTCAAGGCCCTCTCAACCTGTTAAATTCTGGCCCAGTGCATGCTCTGGGTGTGGTGCATNCTTTAATAATCTCTGGGGAAATAGAGAACGTCCAGTGTGATACGTACCTTTTTAAGCATGTTCTCTAAAAATACTCACAGAGTGTATTACAACTCATTATTGAAGAGAAGAGCAAGTGCTTTGTACACTAAGGAGTACGTTCAGTCTATGTGTAAAGTATTTTAACATAAATTGGAACTATACATATATATTGAGAGGAAAATAAAGACTGTTTATTCATTATTTCAAATTCAGATGAGATCATCTCTTTTAATAATACCCATTAAGGCTTTTTCCTTCTGACACTAAACCTATGGGGCTTCACGCATGGCAGTTACAAAAGAAAGAAAATCTTCATGTCAGGGTACACACTACCCATTTGAGATGGGGCATTTTTGTTTCTTCGAGCACACTTAACGTTCCTCAGAATAAGGGTGCGTTACTGTGCTGTGTTTAGCATACTAAACCCCAAACAACTCGTGGAAGCTTCTAGCTGAAAAGAGAACCTTGCTTTCGGTCCACTAGTAACCCAGAGGAGAGGAGCACTCCCTGTCCAAAGTGCTTCCTCTGAGCTTGCTCACCCTGCTGCAGAGCTACCCACCCTCCCACACAGGGCTAAAGCAGTCAATCATCCAGGGAACTGCTTTGGCTAAAGAAGCTGAGCTTCGTTGCATCATTTTTACATCATCAGTCAAGTGACTCTGTTTGAGATTAAATCATCATTTCTAATAAAAAGTAATCTTACTCAAGCTATTAACAAGGAACAGCCCATAAGTTATACAGTTATATGAAGTCAAGCAAATCACCTACAGTGCTGGAGAAAAAATTATTTCCTGATTATTTTTACACCAGAGAAGAATGTGTAGGGATGGTTAAGAAGAGAGGCTGTTTCGCAAAAGGAATCCAAAGACAATTCACTGCATAATTTAGAATTGTACTAGTATTTCTTCCACCTATCTTCTTTGACATCTTGATACCTTTGAAAGAGGATGCAAGAGTTGTAAATATGCCAATACACATCAAAATTTGATGTTTAGTTATCTAAAGCACTAACCTGCAGAGTACTAGAAGGGCCTATTTTCCATTCTTTCAGCCCTGGCTCTTTCTGTTCCAGTTTGCTTTTTTCTGTTTCTTTATCTTCTGGTCAAATCCTCAGCACTGTGTAATCACTAATAAAGAAACGGCCCCTCTCCTGAAGAGCTTATAACCTAATTTAAGATAAATTCCAACAGGAAAATAACAGACAGCATCAGGAAGTCTGATGCTAAGGCAAGACCCTGTCTAAACATATGTATGTATTACTATCCCTGTGCACAGTTTGATGGATACCTCCCTCTCCCCTTTTAAAGAGCAAAGGTACACAGGACCAAAATTGAGATCTCTTTATCCAGTGAGAGGAATGCAAAAGTAAATCAGCCAGTAGCACAAGAAAAATGATAGAGCCCTTCATTCTCTTCTTCTCATTCTTGGGATTGGAAATAAAGTGAGAGACTAATTTTATTTATGCTGCTTCTCAAATTCAGGCTGAATGGGTGCTCAAGCGCTCACAACTGATCCATGCCAGAGTAATTTTCTCTATAGGCTGTGCTTTCTTACTAACAGACAGAGTAGGTACTCTTTCTGCAGCATTTGTTCAATTAATTACAGATGTGTTCTCTCTGGGAGATATCCTCAGCACTATTTTCTGCAGACACTTTGTAAATCACAAACCTATAACCCACAGTACCCAAATCTCCTCCTTAAAAAGGCTCAGATCTCACACGCTGTCCTGTAAAAATAAAGTTTAACAAGTACCCTGGCCTTCAGTTATTGAACTGTTAAACTCCATTTCTTTCTTGCATGTGTTGTCTTATCTCAGGTCCTTGAATGAGATGCTGGTATTTTTAAGCACATACTATAGCTTTGCTTATGAATGTTCAATCATTCTGAGATATTCAATGATTTTACTGACTATGTAGGAGATCTTATTGATTATACCTTGGGATAATATTTATATTTTTTTCTTTGTATCTATTTATTCACTGCACTACAGATGCTTTAAAGCCAATTATCAGAGTTAATACCAAAAAGGTGAGCAATCTCATTGCTTACCTTCTCTGTATAGGTTTTGTTTCACTTTTACAAACAGTGATTTATGCAAAGACACCAAGACAGCTATTGCTTCCATTGTGGAGTTTATTA
>VZTO01020898.1:0-41129 GCA_013400615.1 Syrrhaptes paradoxus
CCGGCAACTCCTGTGCCACTCAGTTTCTCACGGGAGAGCTGTTAGCTGGAGTCGGAATATTCCGCTGCCTCGGGGTTTTCCTGTCGAAGAAATCTCCCGAAAAACCTCCCTGTACCTCGCGATCAGTTGATCTGGCAGAGATGCGTCGGCTCCGAAGAAGCTGATCTCAGCAACTGAGAGTGTCGCAGAAGAAATGTGTTGAGCCCCCAGGAAAGCTGAAAGAAAGAGGGGACACATGCCCTCGGTGACACCTGCACACAGAGAAGAAGTTGACTTCCAACTAGAGTTCCTAGTTAGAAGGATGGCCTGAGACAAAGCCTTAAAAAATGAAAGGAGGTAAAGACATGAATAACACGGGCTGAGAAGGATTTGGCAGGGTTCCAGCAAGGAGTTAGGATATCTCCAAGGAGAGGGAAAGGGTGAAGAACAAGGCGGGGGGGAAAGCAAGAGTCTGATTTATACCAACAAAAATAGGAAATTCAGCTAAAAGGCTGACAATCTGTTATCTGCTTATCACTCTGCATAGATATTTCGGTGGCATCGGGCAGTAGAGAGTGTCAAATTCTGTTCATGCTGTTACACCCACACACAGCTCAGCAGGTTAAGACTGGCATGTTCTAGCTTAACTGTGCCAGAGTCAGTCCAATCACATACTTTTGCAAGGTACTTTTCACAGTTTTCTTTTCTTATTTTTATTAGAAGATCAAAAAGGGCACATACAAGAGAAGACTAAAACACAAACCTTATAAGATTTTATCAGTCCCAAATTAAACTGTTAGCATGTTCCCATCAGCAGACTATTCAATGGCACTTGAATGCCAAGCTCTTTCCAGGGTTTTACAGTCTTACAAGGTGCTGACTTCTTCTGACGGAATTTGTCGCTCCGTGTTTCATACCACAAGAGTAACATCTACTGTACTTACTCATTTTGCCAAATAACTGTTGTTCTCAGGAGCCATTAGCAGAGCACAGCATGGCTTTTCACATGACAAATACCAGTGATGGAATGCTAGCCTGCATTTCACATATAACAATACAGCTCTGTCACTGTGGCATAGTTGCATACCATGTCAAATAGCAGCCTCCCATTTATGTCCACGCTTTGGGTGAGTAGCCACCAAGTTCAGAAATAAGACAATGTTCAGTAGCAAAAAATAAGGGTGTTAATTCCACAGGTCCAAAGTGTACCTGTAAATGGGAAGTGGGAAGAGAGTGAGAAGGAGGAGGTATGAACTCTTCACATCTACCCTGGAATTTAAATGCCCTCAGTCCTGCTTTTTTCTCCCAAAAATTTCCATCAAGGAAAAAAAATGCATGTTCTGTATCTCTTTTACTTTCTTCCAGAAGTTTTGGGATAGAATAAAAAAGGAGAAAAAATAATCACATCTGAGGCTTTCTTGCACAGAGAAAAATGTCTCTCTTTTTTTCATATTGTAAATTCAGTTGCACCTGGTAAGCAATAAAGCACTAAACCCTTTGTTTTATTTCAAGCAGCCAGTTGGAACTGTTCTCCTTTCAACAACAAACAATACAGAAAAGGATGCATCCAGGACAGGAAAAGAGCATGTGTTACACAGCCCCATTACAGGAAGACACTATACATAGTTTACTTGACAAATTACATTAAAAGGGGAAACGTCTTTTGTGAGTCCAGGGATAGGATCAGGCTGCTGATCTATGCCTTTGAGATATACTAATAACAAAAGGAGAGGCTCAGTTTGCAGGAACCTCTACTAGAGGGATAGTAGTTCAAATAAAAAAGCACCACCTGAATCCTTCTCAGCAGCAGGGTACCTGGAACTGCCCTAGCTGATGAGCAGCTTACTGGATCACAAGGATGTCACAGTACTTTCAAAGTAAAGCTGAAAAATCTTTATTTTCCTAAATACCTTTTAAACCTCTCCATAATTTCAGTTGAGGAGCTTCATGCTAATCTGCCAGCCAACCCCCCAGCAAATACTTCTCATACACAATTCCCCTTTCAGAAAATCAATTTTTACATTAGAGAGGATTCTGTTTCATTCAAAAGTAGTTCTACACATTTTACAAGTTTCTTAACTGAAGAACAAGTAAGCTTTCCCTTATACTAATGTGAGACAAATATTCTCAAGGGCTATTTTTAACCTAGTGAGTCAAATTTCCCTGAAGTGTCTTTACAGTTAATGGATAGAAAAACACTTCCCTAGAGAGTTAATTCAGCAGTTCCCTGGCTGTAGAGGGCCTTTCTGTTCTTGTGGTCTCTGGGGGAACCTGGAGAGACTGGACAACATTACCCTTTCACAGTAGCCCTCTCCATGCAACATCTGAAAGGGTTCATTGTTGTTTGACTTAGAGTATGGAAACAACAGATATACAAATGAAATTTCCTTGAATATATACTTTGTGTAACAAAATAATGGGATATTAACTACCTACTACAACAAAGCAGAATGAGGAGGGAAGATGTGTCTACTTAGGGTAGCTTCCTATGCTCAGAAGGTCGAACATTTTTTAATTTACAAAACCAGACAAATACAAACCAGGTACAGTTTGTTGTACAACTTATTCTGGATTCCAGAATAACTTTGTGTTTATTGGTACCAGCTGCTGAATGAGAACAATAATCCCATGTAACAGAAGAATTCAGTACATGCATGGGAAAAGAACAATAGTGCCCGAGATGTTTTGAAAACACCATGTTTAAAATGTTTTTCTTCAAGTCCTGGAATGAAATGTAGGAAGTGTAAAATCTGAGAAAGCTGAAGCATCCAGACACAGAGAAGAGCCAGAAGACCTTCTAGTGTGATCGCTGTTATCCTGAGCATCAGAATAAAGTCCCAGTAATGTCTGAATTTTCCAAAGAAAGAGAAATTCAACTGAAAGCATTTGGACAGTAACTGGCCTAGCCAAGCACAAATGGATCTCCGTAGAGCGTTCTTGTGTCTGCCTCTGCTTCACCAGTAATGAATCAAGTCTTTCCTACAAAGCTTATTTTCCAGTGTTGACCTCTGCCTCTTTTTCTCTGCTGTGTTTCAGGGGAATACAAGCCAGTGGTGTAACAGCCCCTTCCTAAACACAGGGAAGTCTCACCACCAGCGCTGCCCTCTGCCTTCCACCAGACAGAGGGGAATCTTTCAGCGTGTGCTCAGTTCATTGTCTCTCACAGGTGTTTATTGTCTGACACACAGATAGGACAAATCTCTTTCCCAAAGCCTTAGTGCTTTACTTACATGGGAAGAAGTAACATGGACACCAAGGAGAGAGGTAGGTGCCAGTTATTCAGTACACAGTTGTTCAAATGCTATGACACCAGCACAGACTGTTGCATGGCCAACATCCACTTTCATTTCTGGTCGGTGTATTCACAGCTTGTGAACAGATCGATCAGTTACTGTTTGTTAATACACCTAATCCATGCGTGTTCTCGGTTTCCATGCTTCATGAAGCTGGTACCACGGTGTACAGGAAAACAGAATTACTTTGCATGAATGCTCTAATCTCCAGTTCTGAAGCATAACAGGGCAAAACCAATTCCACCTTGTTGCAGGCATCAGTTGCTGGACCACAAGTTTATTTCATCTGAAGTGAATACAAAATGTGATCTCTAAAGGCTTGATCTTTGCTTGAACAGAAAATTTTTTTAAAATCATGCAGTAACTTGTTTCTACACAGTTAAAATAACAAGCATATTAAGTTAATTTATTGTTTAAGAATGTCTTCTCAGATCAAATTTAAATCAGCCCTTTTTAATAATGGCAGAGATCTATTTACAGGCAAAGGTCAGTAGGAGGAAGTAGTATTTCAAGATGTTTAAAAACCTATTCAAGAAGTTTTCACTGAGAAGTGCAAGGAACCATAAACAAGAGGGGCTGTAGCTGGATGCCATTATAGGAGCTGAAAAGAAGATTATTCCTTAGAAAACATGACCATGATATGATTATTTTTCTATGGATTGGATACAGTCTTTGGCACTATATCCTTTCCAAAGATGTAGTTAACTTTCTCAAATTTTATAATAATGACATATGACACAGTGTCCTCTGGGATTAATCACAAATATTTTTAAAAGATGAGGCTTCATTATATCTTTGTTCTTTGTATCTTGGCTTTTGTTAGCGCATTTTAATTAGGATCTGGTATCTGCAATAAACAGTAAACATAAAGAGCTTTGCAAAAATGTATTAGACTGTTTGTTTTCACACTCTAATGCATATTTGCACAATTTTACCATGAAAAAAGGAAAACATGCTAAGCTCTTGGGCTCTATCCCAAATGTCCTGGAATAGAATCTAGAAATTACTAAGAATGAAACCAAACCACATCATATTTCAGCAATTAACCTAAGAAAAGAGGGCACACACTCTATGTGAAAGATAGTTTTGTGGGAGGCATTTGTGAAGGGAAGAAGCTTCTAGAAGATTTATGCAAGCAACGATTTAGAATTTGGTTGAATTTTCTTTGACCAGGTAAAAGCTTGATAAATGCACTGAGGTTGTAAACTTTTTTTCTTTCACAACAGTGGAGAAAATACTTATCATTTATTCCTCGTTGTTGAAGCAAAATGTGTCTAAGAGAAACCGAGAATAAAAATACAGCCTAAAATTCAGTGCAGTACCATTTATTCTACCACTTACACAGATGCCACAACATACAAAAGAACAACTTTGGGAATCAGCAGGACAAGTGAAATTATAGTGGATGAAAAAAACAGATGCTGACACCAAACAGCCTTGGATAGAGGGGACTGGATAAACAGACTTCATTATAATCATAAGTATTCTGATTTGAAGAAAGTTCTGGGGATTAATATTGCTTTTGTAATACACTATAACATCATATTAAAAAAAAAAACAAAACCACTCAGAACTGAAAATGCCATTTGCCAAAGACAGATGTACTTTCATTTCAAAGTATTCCTATCAAATTCTTAGACAACTTGAAAGGTTTAAAATGTGGCTCTCATGAACAATTGGTATTGATATGACACCTTGATAGTATTTGAACGTGACACAAAAGTCATAAAAGTATATAAGCAATTTTAAGGTGTAAAGTATTTTTTCCCACCAAAGCTAGACTTTAATGTGTTTCCAAATAAAACACAAGATTAAGTAATTTATTTTGTCATATGATTTATTTATGGGCTGATACACTGTAAACAACAGATAAAAGATACAGACTCAGATGTCAAAGTAAAAGATGAAAATCATTACATTTTATTAGCAGAAGATATATAAAAATGCCAAAATGAACTGTAAAGAGAGGGAAAGTGTTATGCTCAGAGGTCCTGCATCAGAGTTTCATTTGTTTTTCCCACCTCCCCTAAAGGGGAATAATAGCTCCGAATTTAATTAAAAATCTATTTTTTAAGATTAAAGTCATGAAAAAGTTAAAAGACTGGATCACAAAGAAGAGTAACTGTGAGGATCTCAGGGAATATGAACTGATGAACTCCCTTATATTTTATTTCCTCTCAACTATTTGTGGGAGGATCACTAGTGTTGCATAGGAATTGTTAGTCCTGGATAAAAGCAAGGATTTTATAAACCAATAAATTTTTCATTAGTTTTACATAAATTTTAGTAGCAATAGTTTAATTCCAGTCAAATTATTTAAATCAGATGAGTTACTGCTGAATGCAACATTAGATACTATATTAACTGGGGCATTTAGCAACTTAGTTCCTAACCGTACTTCAATGCTTGAGGCATTGTTTGCTATACATTTCTTCTTAACATGTAAAATAAAACTAAAATAGAAGAAATAATGAGAATTAAACTAAAAAATAATTTCAGAAATTTCTAACCACTGAGGGAATCTGAAGACCCAAACTGACTATTTAGACATTGCTAGTGTATTTATATATTTATATGCCTACGGTTTTCTTGGTTCTCTTAGAAATAAGTCAAAAGTGTTAAGAAGAAATTCATGCTTCAACTTCATCTGTCTTTTGTCTCAGGCCACATGCTGAGACTCCAAGAAAAGACTGGAAGAAATACCATGTTGCATTTGATCCTGACAATTTCTGAACCTGGACTTGGGGAAGGTGAAGTGATACATCTCTGTAAGTACGGCCACAGCACACATGAACATCTCAGACAAGCTCAGGTGGGGAAAGAGAATTTCTCAGGTAATTCAGAACCATTTAAGGCTTGCAGGTCAAGACAAACTTCCTCTAGATATCCACTGGTAGCAGATCATGGGACTAAGCATAAGAAGGTCTCATGCAAAGCAGACTCAACATCTAGTCACAGATAAGCTAAAGGTTTTCAGGGCAGCTTCATCTGGAGAACATACCAAAAGTGCAACTGAAAGGTGCCAGGATGACAGGAAGCCACGTCTGGGGGTGTTTAAGAACAAACTACTCTCACACTTCTTCCTTGCAAAGCGGGGTGAAAGAGGTGAGGATGAGGTCACGAGAAAAGAATTGGTATTAATCTTCAAAGAACAGTTTCATTCTGAGGGTTGCATTCCAATATTTGCAGGTCAATGCTGGTTGACTCTAACCAGAATTACATACTCTTTATTATAATTTTGATAATATTAATACATTAACCTTCCCCAGTTTCCCATTCTGCCTCAGCCAAAATCACTGAATGGCACCCAAAGGCCTGTACATACAGCTTTCCACTGCCAAATAAATCAAGCACATTTTTTTAATGCTGTGTGGTTTATAATTTTCTTGATCCTGACTTCAATGGAAACGCTGTGTGTGGAAGGATGACAAGATTGGGCCCTCCGGCAAGAGCTCTGTAGAATAATGTGTAGGAATGTTATTGTTGGAATTTTAAGAAACAACATCTCCTAACTGGGCCAAACCCAGGCCATATCCCTCATGCAATTAATCAGTCAGACTACTCATATGAGTAAAGAAAAAAGCTATTAATCTATTATAGTTCACTGTATCTTTTGGGGAGGCTTTCTCTGTTACCTACATACAGCTGTACTAATGCCATCTAGTTGGTAGGAGGGATGGTTTCCTAGCTCATTGATCCCATAACACAGATAAATGGATTGGTCTGATCCTCCATTTCTAGTGGGTATTTTGCCTTGTTTAGAAATGGGCAGAAACTTTGTAACCTGTGTTCCAGTGAGGTTAAGCAAAAGTATGGTTCCATAATGCCAAATATGACAACTTGTAACACTTTCTACCTGATGCTTAGCACACATCACACTAGCTATTGCTCATTTTCATGAGTAATAAAATAATTATTCATAAAATTCAAATGTATGTACCTACTCAGAGAATTTCAACTTTGCCCTTAAAATACTACAGCTCATAATAACATGACCATTCTTACAGAAACGTTTTTAGCAGACTACTTGAAGACCTTATTAAAGTTCACAGTAACTCAGTGCAATTTTATGCAATTATGCAACATGTTTTGGGCACAAACAGAACACTCTGTTATGATTCCCTGTACATGGAGTACTTTTTAATGATAACTTCATAAAAGGTAGTGTCTTCTACTAGCTTAAGGGACTGAGGTGGGGTAGGAGACAGAAAGATAAAAATAACAATGAGAACACAAAGCTGTAATCAATTCTTAATCTTTATTGTCTGATGTACCCTGAGAAGCTTGGAAGTACAAGGTTTTCCCTATGAATTTTGTCCTCTGTTTGCCAAACATTTTAATTTGTTGTTTTTCTAGCACTAAAGAAGCCAGCATGGTTTTGCCTTTTCCCTGCATTTCTGTTGGTGTGTTAAATTCATACTATTATGTTTGTAAAGGTGTCAGCAGCAATGTGCACAGCTCTGGAAACACAGTTGCATACTTGAAAATTGCCACGTAGTCCACCTATTGCTTTTCCTTTGTATAAAAGGCACGTTGCTTGTTAATTACACACCACAGTACACAGAACACAGGGAAGTCAGGCAGGCAATGAACACACTGAGCCATATCATCCCCCGTAGTGTAAAAAGGAAGAGAATGAGAAGATACACCAAAAATCTCCTCTCAAATAGAGCAACGCAAAAAACACCCAATATCTCCATCACCCCTAGGTGAGCATTCTGCAAACAGAAGTCAATTGGTGTTGCAGTGAGCAAGAAAGCTTCAGGAAGCTTCAGTAATGAAAGGGCAGCATTTATCTCTGTACAGTAAAAGTATTTGAATTTATATCTTCTGGACACCTAAGATGAGCTGCACCTCAGACCAGGGGAAAACTCTTGCTAACAATTCTGGAAGCCACAACAGGCAGGCTGTGGCTCTGTGCTGTAGATCACCCAGTCAACCTTGTGTGACCACCTGACCACAACACAGCAAACGCACATAGAATAAGGAGTTCATTATGCTAAGCAAACAAGGCAGCAGATACTACTCAAACATGGTCCACATGCACAACTGAAAAAAAAAAGCCATATTAATGGTTAAATGTGTAAAGATATGCTGCCTGCAGAGGTAAGGATCATGGGCAGCTGCTGTACACATTGATTGTAATGGTCTTCAACAAGCATGGGAGACCTGTGCCAGTAAATTAGCTTTCCCCTCCTTCTCTTCACTCACTAAAGTCAAGTCATTCCAACAGATTTTGCGGTTTTTTAGGTGTCATTCTACCTCTCATGCAGTTTAATCTCAAGTTTTAAACAAATTGCAGAGGGAAACATTTTGAGTATAGAAAAGCAAAATGCAGACTTGCTATACAAGCCACAAAACCATGAAAATATTTTTTTAATATGACCATTGGAGACAATAGCTAAGAAAAAGAAAGCATATACATAAGAGACATATTACTGATTATGAGAACAATAAATCACAGACACAGTGCACCAGCACTTAACAGCTGAAGACAGAATATGGAATAGCACCTAGCCACAAAGGGACAAGCTCAAATAAATGTACTTTTAAGTATGAAACAATCTACCCTATGCATGCTGTGTTCACTAAAGGGTAGTTACCCTACAACACTACAACAATCAGGTGTGTTTTCAGGTGCAGTAATGACAGGGAACATTTTATTGCCACCTCTGTCAGTGTTCACTTTAATTTTTATGCATATTACTACTTTGATTGATTATACACAAAAGAGAAAACAAAGGGGCTGTGGCTTTAAAAACTTCTTTACAAGAGGTGGTACCTAGCCCTATCAGAGGGCCTGATCCAGACTCTACCAAAGTCAGTAAGACTCCTTCTACTCCTTTAGCGTGACTTTTTGTTTAAAACAAACAAGCACGTAAGAACCTGCATATATAGCCACTCAAACAACCCAAGCACCTGACAGGAATTTCACAGTAACTTTCTTTATGTTGTATTTTTGTATTCCATCTTATTTTGATTCTTTCCAACTTAAAGCATTCCTGTTCTACAAGCAGAGCTCTTAGGAAGCATGTAATAATACAGCGCAATAATACAAATGCAGAAGCTGATAGCAGTTTATTAATTTGTGAAGAGTTTGGTTTCCTTTCCTTAACTCATTTTCTAAATTCCTGTATGCATTATAGTCTTGATGAAAACTCCTGAGACAAGAGCCTTAACTACTGTACAAAGCACAAAAGGGCAAGAAGAAATACCAGATCACAAAGGAGCCCTACAAAGCTCTGCACCAGTACAGCCAACATAACTATAAAGGCTCCCTTCCTTCTCTACCAATGATGGCCACTGGGAAGGGGAGGATGACACTAACAAGGAACACCAATTTTTCAATTGGGTGATACAACCAGAGGTTCCAGTTGTAAATTGGTATGAATACTTAAGCCAAAAAACCTTTCTGTATAGATTTATGTCAGTTCAGGATTTATCCCAATCCTCAGGAAACAGGGAGCTCTCTATAGAAAAATACCTGCGTCATATTGTTATAACTGTTGTCTTCCAGGCAAAAAGGCACTGATGAGAGCCAGTAAACACCACATCAAGAAAAGAAAAAACCCCACAAAACCAACTCACAAACAAACAAACAAAAAAAAAAAAGCTTGACAAATACTGTGAAAGCTTCCTTTTCAATTGCTCTGAGAAACATCAGTTCAATCAAGCCAATGACAGTGAAAGAACTGTTTTTTTCTTCCAGTTAACATTTAAGGTAAGTCATTTTGTCAGACTGCTAGCCTTTTAACTGACACTTATTTTTTCACCAGATTACATAGGACAGGCTGATTAAAATAAACACTCTGTTAGTTTACCTTTAAATGTGAAACTTAAATCAGAATGACCAAGTCCTATATTACTAGGTAGCCTTTGAAATGAAAAATGCTTTACTCCTAAGAGTGGTTATATTTTTATCATACACAGCTTATTTGTCCACATTTACTTCACACTGCTTTGATATTTGGAATAATCCAAATATTCATTACAAACCTAATTGTGCCATCAAAAGAATATGAGAACAAAGTGACCAAACTTGGTAAAAATACCAAATGAAGTGAGAAAATACAATATAGTTTACATTTTGCCTAAGCTAAATTTCACAAAGGAGCTCTATATGGAGGGAAAAGCATCCGCAACTGATTATCAGTGGCACTCATTGCATAAATCTTTTTCACAGAATCACAGAATTTTAGAGATTGGAAGGGACCTCGAAAGATCATCTAGTCCAATCCCCCTGCCAGAGCAGGAACACCTAGATCATTTTTCATACAACAGGGTGGATTCTTATTTCATCTCTTCAAAATATATATATACCAGCAAGCACAAAATTTCTTTTAAAAGTAGAGAGTAAATTCCAGTATTAATTTCCTTCATTTGGAGATACAGTGAAGAATTCTGACTATCTAAGGAGCTTGCTGTTATCATGAGACTAAGCTGAATGACTGTGCACATTCAGAAATAACTTCACTCCTCGAGGAGCCCTGCTGCTTGCTTTTCAATACAAAAGAGGTGACAGAATCTTCCCATCAGTTTTCCCTACGCACACATAATAGAAAAACAGCAAGAAAGTTCAGCTGAAAGTTGAATGGAAGGTGGATACTTTGTAGTTAAAAAAAAATAAAGGTAATAAATGATTGCAAGACTCAAATTTACAAACATGAAGAACAGCAGCTTTATTTTCTGAACCTGTGAGTAGCTCTGCTGACCCCAATGAAGTAAGTTCAGACTCCTTTTCCGTGGAAAATCAGTCTTATAAGAGATAAGGCATTTTTTTGCAGAGACAAAAACATGTTTGGGAGTAAACTGAGAATTAAAGTGCATGGATTCCTTTTATCTGATCATATACCAGTGAAATAATAGAGATAATTTGAAGAGAGGAGAATAAAAATGGTTTGCATTGGAGATTCAATACTCTATTACTTAAGGTTAAAGAATTTCTAATAGCCATTAAAATGAAAATCAAGGAATATATAAATTTTAATTTGGTCTCTGGTTCATATCATAGTGTAGTGAAGGCTTTCAAAGTGACTTTTAGAAGCTGGATTTTAGGTGTATGTCATGAAATTAGGAAATGCCAAAGGCAAGAAAAATTTGAGCTATTAGCAAAGCTAACAATAAAAAAATAGAACATCAAAAATCCCATAGTAAAAAGCTTATGTAGAATTGCTACAGATTAAGGCACTATTGAATAATATTGCTGTTAAAGAAGACAATTATTTTTATAGANCACAAAGGAGCTCTATATGGAGGGAAAAGCATCCGCAACTGATTATCAGTGGCACTCATTGCATAAATCTTTTTCACAGAATCACAGAATTTTAGAGATTGGAAGGGACCTCGAAAGATCATCTAGTCCAATCCCCCTGCCAGAGCAGGAACACCTAGATCATTTTTCATACAACAGGGTGGATTCTTATTTCATCTCTTCAAAATATATATATACCAGCAAGCACAAAATTTCTTTTAAAAGTAGAGAGTAAATTCCAGTATTAATTTCCTTCATTTGGAGATACAGTGAAGAATTCTGACTATCTAAGGAGCTTGCTGTTATCATGAGACTAAGCTGAATGACTGTGCACATTCAGAAATAACTTCACTCCTCGAGGAGCCCTGCTGCTTGCTTTTCAATACAAAAGAGGTGACAGAATCTTCCCATCAGTTTTCCCTACGCACACATAATAGAAAANAAATATATTGAAATTAGAAAGAGAGAGGAGCCTCAATTCAGGCATTAGTTGGTCTGTCACACTTGATCATCTGGGAAATGGGGCTCATATTCCTTCACTTCCTTCAGAGTGATATCATAAGGAATATATAAATTTTAATTTGGTCTCTGGTTCATATCATAGTGTAGTGAAGGCTTTCAAAGTGACTTTTAGAAGCTGGATTTTAGGTGTATGTCATGAAATTAGGAAATGCCAAAGGCAAGAAAAATTTGAGCTATTAGCAAAGCTAACAATAAAAAAATAGAACATCAAAAATCCCATAGTAAAAAGCTTATGTAGAATTGCTACAGATTAAGGCACTATTGAATAATATTGCTGTTAAAGAAGACAATTATTTTTATAGAGCAAATAAATTTTTTCTATGATAATTCATATAAAACTGGTAAATGGTTAACTGCATTAATAAATGTGGAAGAGAAATCTCAACATAACAGCAATTTATACAAAACAAGGGGTGATAAAGAATGAAAAGAATTAGGTATATGATATCTCTAGGGCATGTTATGAGACTACATAAATCTGAAACTTCTGAAGATTATATCCAAATTTCAGGAGTGAAAATTAAAAACTTGCGTCTTATCTGTCTTTTCCTTAACATTGGAATAAAGATGGTGACTATGGTCCAAAAGATGTTGGGAACAGCCAGATCTCAGTGACACCAGGCAAAGATGGCTGTCCATCAGATTTTTTTAATGCTGTATTTAAAACACTCGGCCTCTGCCACAGACCTTTACATTTTCTTTTTAATGGAGCTAAAGAGTCCATATTACATTACTTAAATCACTCCTATTTTGAAACAAGTCTTTGTGATCGTTCAGCTGTCACCCTTTTTTTTTTCTTTTTTGCCATTTGTGAAAATAACAAAATGTTTAGTCATCAGGAAAAGCAAGGTAGTGAAAAAATATTCATGGAGATTGGATGGATTCCATAAAAAAGATTCCTACCATAGAACACAAACAAGGTATTTAACATTACTAGTAGCTCTGCCCAAAACATTTTCTTCTCCTATAACTAGTAGCTGCAGTAGCTACTGAAAGACTGTATGAGCAGCATGATTGGCAGGTCTGTATAGATTTATTTGAAATAGTGTCTTCAAAAGGCAGCTCTTGAGAGAAAAAGCTCTCATTGAATTAAGTCTTCAAACTCAATCTTTGTTTCAAAGAAACACTAAGTAGTGGGATATCCTCCTCAGAGCTCTCCCAAAGAATTTAGGACAATGACTAAAGCCACCTCTGGCTAAACTTAGTAGCCGAACCTACAGTGACCTCAACAGGTGAAGATTCAGTTTTATTCATGTCTTCTGCTGTGACACCAGGCAAATTCTAAGAAGTCAACAAAGAGTAACTGCATCTGGTTATTTTCATATTGCTTCCACTTACTCTGTTTTGCTAGAAAGAAGAGACACGGTAAGGAAGTTATTTTTCCATTTAGCATTTGCTATTCAGGGACAGAGTGGCAAGGCAGGAACATGGATGTTCATCTGTTTTCATTTTAACTCACCTACCTCTCCCTGATGCTACTTGAAGAAGTTTTGTTTCATCCTGTATAAAGATTTAGGCTGAGAAGAGCAGGACACTTGGTCTCTGCATCACTTTGGGTCTCCACAACTTCACACAACTCCAGTTGACCCACATTCTTCTGCTGAGGTTGAAATTGATGGTAAAGGAGAATTGAGCACATTGTATAAAGTTTAAAACCTTGAGTTCTTTCTTTCTCTTGTTTTCATTTTCCTTTGAAGTAAAATGAAAAAAAAACTTGTGCCTGGGAAAGTCAAAAGCAATAGTGTTCAAGATAAGGATAGGAACATACATTGTCTGGAGATAGGTCATAACTAAAAGGGATATATTTACACTTGTCTAGCTAAAAAAAAGTCCTTCTGTGGTGCCTTTGAACTATCTGACTTCAGTCAAAGATTGACACTTGCATTTTTTGCAAGAGAAGTTGATTGTCTTTCCAAGGGTTTTGTGTAGACTCGGTAAAGACAGGGAAAGGAATTCCAAAAGGTCATAGAAGACATTACCAATTCTTTACACAGGTACTAGTCCCCCCTCAAGAAAACTTGCCCTTTGATGGGAAAATGGCTTTTGGTTTAAAACTCTTGGTGTTGCATCTCATTGGTGTTCTGGCACAACAATAGATACCCTCAAGCTTTATGATTATTTAGCACCACGGGGACTATTAACTGCTGGTAAGACTGCAGTTTGAGTTATTGGATTTCAATAACAGTTGCAGACTTGGCCTTTAATCTAATTTCCAGTGTGCTGTTTTATTTCTGCCTCATCCAGCATGGTGTCAGCAATGCAGGATCAGGCCCTTCAAATTTGCTTACTGACTGCTAATAAAACTCAATGCAGAAGTCATGGTTTGAAGTCAGTATTTAACAAAGGACACAGCAAGATTTTTCCTACAGAGACACACTTGAAAAATATTGTTTGGCTTCTGCTGATCTCAAGAATACTTTCATTCTAAATGGGTTCAATGAAATAGTGCATTTCAGAAAAGAACAGCAAAGCAAAAAATAGGCTAGTGTTCTCTGTGCTTTTACAACAAATAAAACATTTTAGAAAGTTTTTTTGGTAAAGAACAGAATGTGCATGTGCTCAAGGGATCCATTTCATTTGCTCAGACATCTTTTTATGGTACAAACTTATGTTTTGTACAATTTGGAAGATTTTGTGATGATGGGCATGTGACCGACAATGTCACATGAATCAAGAGACTTAGCTATTTGAAAACTGAGAAAATAATGTTGTTTTTACAAGGACTATACACACAAAAATATTTTCATGAAAGAATTTTGCCATACCAAAGCTCTCCAGGGAAGAAGGAATCTACACCACACTGAGATTTTGGTCAGAGAGAAGGAATGAAAAGGGTTAAAGGAAAGAGAAAGCTAATTGTTTGAAAATGGAGGTGTGTCCCTTGGATGCATTAGCTGACTTCAGATTTTAGAGGTCACAGTGGTAGTGGAAAGTCATTTTCCTTTTCCCAATCCCTGCTGAGAGAACTGGTTTTGGTTTGTCCTCATAAATACCGATGAAAATCCTAGCTTAATGAATTCTTGAGATAAAATATACTATTGATAAAGTTTCAGCAGTCTTCTTGTTCAGAGATAGTGCTAGAGATCAGTGTTCCTGCCACTGAAATCACAGAGGTCCCCTAGCAAACTCATAGCTCATTCACTTTCCTAAAACTTTTAAGATTAACAGAAGCCATCTGCCTTTCCTTTTCTATTTTGCACTGCAGACCTTCAGGCACTCATCCTTGTAAAAGTAAAGAAAAGCAACAAAACTTAATTGTATTTAGAATTCTAGATCTTCTTGAAGAGCTTTATATAGTTCAGATGTGGGAAAAGAAACTGGCTTTTAAATTCAGATATCAAATTCAATGGTGGTCAGCTGTTCCTTTGTAACAGACTGAAAGAAGTCTGGAATGTAATTTCTTCATGTACTCATATACTAACAGATAGAGAGATTTTTCATTTCTTCAACATCTTCTACAAGATGCCCAGAGAAAACAAACTTTTCTATCACTTGTAGAACACATTATAAACATCCAAAGAAGAGAGATGTGTAATTTCATAGAATCATAGAATAACTTAGGTTGGAAGGGACGTCTGGGGTCTGTCCGGTCCAGCCACCTACTTAAACAAGTCCAATTAGATCAAGTTGCTCATGGCCATGTCCAGCCCAGTATTCAATCCCTCAAAGAACAGAGATCCTCTTTGAGCAATCTCTTCCAGTATTTGACCAACATAATAATTCATAGAATCATAGAATGGTTTGGGTTGGAAGGGACCTTAAAGATCATCAAGTTCCAACCCCCCTGCCATGGGCAGGGACACCCTCCACTAGACCAGGTTGCTCAAAGCCTCATCCAGCCTGGCCTTGAACACCTCCAGGGATGGGGCAAATACTTAATATCTAACAGGAATTTCCCATGCTCCAACTTGTGTCTGTTGCCTCCCTTACTACTGCTGTGCAACTCCCAGTGGCGTTTGTTTCTGTCTTCTGTGTATCCTCTGGTGAGGTTGTTATAGACAGCAATAAGATCTCCCCTTCTCTTTCTAAGGCTGAACAGGCCCAGCTCTCTCTGTCTCTCCTTGACCATCATGCTCTCCAGCCCTCTAACCAGCATGGTGGCCTCCATGGGACCGTCTCCAGTATGTCAATGCCTTTCCTGTACTAGGGAGTCCAAAACTAGACACAGTACTCCAGATGCAGTCTCACAACTGCTGAAAAAAAAAAAAAAGTGCTGGTGGTAAGAAGTTTACAGGAGTCTGTATCAAAGGCTTTGCTAAAGTCAAAGCATACAACATCCATTGCCATTCACTTGCCCCCAGCTCCAGTCTCCTTGTCACAGGAAGGAATTTACACTACTTTGAAATTGTTACAATTCAGAGCCAAGACAAAGTAAGTCTAAACAGTTTATATTCTCCACTTTCTTCCTTGTTCGCATCCTGCTCCTCTACGTGTAGATAAACGCCCTTAGATTTTCTCTGTAGTTTCACTCCTACATGTACTTACTAACATAACACTCACACCCCCACCTAATACCAACAGAAAAAATGAAAAGCTGTTCAAAAAGAGCAGAAGTATAGAGACAAATAATGGTAGTTGTCTTTAGCTGTCCTTACAAGGGCAAAGTGAATGTTTTCCACTGTCTTCTGCTGGCGCACTCAAATGCTATAAAAGTTTATTTGGAGAAGAATAGGGCTAGTTGCCTCGGTTCACTCAAAGGGGAAAGAAGAATTAGAGAACAGAAATAAGACAATCTTCCCCTGGCAGCACTGCATAAAATGTTCTAGAGGAAACAGTTGCTTCATCCCTTCCCAATCTCTCACCGGTTATTACACTAAAATGCACCCCAGACAATCACTATCATAATGAGGTTAACGGATATGATAAATTCAGCAAAAGCACTCTTTGTTTTTGATTGACTTTGTGGCTGTGAACTCCTAACTTCCTCCTTCCCACACTTTACTGATAAACATTTCTTAGGGCTAATCTGAATATTCATTGACACATTTAAAGCTTTTGTGAAGTCCTTGAATGAAAACTGTGGCAATAAAAAGTAATATTATTTTGAAAACACCTTAGAGAGGGAGTTCCATCTTTTTCTAGGACACCCCTCTGGTGCAGAGGCATGCTGCTACATCAGATCACCAGAGAAGAAAAGATTGTGCTCAAGCACAGAGCATCCTGTGTATATTTTGTAGAGCCAGAGGGCAATTACTGTACTGGTGTCTGGCCAACACAAACACTGTATCAGGAAAAAAGAAAATTTAAAACACATTTTAATGCTGTGAGATGTAAAAACATTGCCATAAAAAATGTCACTATTCAGTGTATGATATTTCACTCATTTCAAATTGTCAGTGTCCCTTTTAAGACCCATAAAAATCTTAACAGTTGTGCTGCTGTAGGGCTTACAGTTAATTGTTGTAAAAAACAAGTGGGAGTCAGTGTAATGAAAGAGGTGCTCTTGCCCTCACATTCCTTTAGGCACTAAATTAGAGTTCTCCAAAATAGGGCATGGATCAGAATTACTGTTTTCTGCTTGCCAGGGGAACAGTCATTTTCAGCATAAACGAATACCAGTGTGTGTTTTTTCACCTGTACATGGGGATATTCTTTTATTGAATAAAATTCTGAAAATATAAAAATCAAAGTGAAAATGAACACTCTCTTTTCCTTTCTCTTTTGTACTCTTGCTCCTAATTTCCACCTATACTCTATCTGCACACTAGCAACAGTGTGCATGGCCAGTTATTCTGATCCATGTCAACTGAAGGAATCTTCTGCATCAAGAACTGAACAGCTGGGAACATTCATAATTATGTTCTAGGCTAGTGAAAGGACCTTATAAAACAATTAATGGAACAGTATACTAGTGCTTGAGAACAACAACCTTTAAGATTTGGGGTTATTTTTAGAAAAAAATAGCACAAAGTTTTATGGGGAAAGGGACTGGGGAAAAAAAAGCTACATACAGAGGAAGAAAAATTACTGAAGGAGCTGAACAGCAGAACATGATTTAAAAAGCTGTCAGAGGTAAAGGTAATCAAAATTGTAATTTGCAACTCTTCCACTCTCAGTTTTGGAGAATGGGCAGGTGCCCTACCCTGACTCTCTCCCACCTGTCCTGCCTTCAGTTTTGTTGCCTTCCTTCCCAAACTTCTTGCTTTGCTTCTTTCTTCACTTCACTAGCTTTAGTCCCTTCCCTTTACCAAATGTCAGCAGCAAGAGAGAAGGCCTGTCACGCCACGGAGAAAGACCTTGCTCAGAGTGGGCCGAGCTGCTCTGCGGGGAGCAGGGGCAGCAGGGGAAGCCAACCACAACTGCAGAATCCCTGTCACTTTCAACTTCCTTTGCAGTATTTTGAAATAAATGAGCAAGGCAGAGTATTCTTAAAAACTGCCCTTTAAGTAAGAATCACTAGTTACCAAGCACTAAACACATATTACTTTAAGGAGCAAAGGCCCTTTTAACCATAGGCACTTTTTTTGTTTTACGGAAATAGGGTTATGACATTAGCCTCATGCATGTATATCCAACCAGGGCTGTAAAGCCCTTAGGATGCAGGCACTTTCAGCAGTGTAACTAAAGACAGTATTGGTCTCATAGCAAGTTTCAAGTTTGAAATACCAAAATTGAGTTACACAGCTTAAATACAAAAAGACTAACATTTTTCAACAATATTGTTATTCAAAGAATTGTCAGTTTCAGCAGAGGAACAGATTTTGCTTAAACTGACAAAAAAAAAAATCAAACAAAATTTTTCCCAAACTTATCATTTCTAAGTAAAGATAGGACCATCTGCCCACTTACACACCAGCTCGGTGTCTGGCCACGAATGTCTGATATTTCATGCCAAATTGAGTAGTTATCAATGGTTTATTATTTATTATTTATTTACTAAAAAAAAAATCAATCCGCTGTTGGTTAATTTGTATAGTTTGCAATTCCATGTTTGTCCCTTGTTACATTTTTAATGCACATGAGGAGTCGGGCTGCTGTGCTGGCTCCCAGTTTGAAGCCTAATGAAGTCCCACCACCTCCAGCAGAACTCTAAGCAAATGCTACCCTGAGAATCAGACTGTAGTTTTCAAAAGAACACAAATGTTTATTTATCAAAATAATAAGATCAACTGCCATTTCAGTGCTTTATTTATATATCATATTTAAGTGGCTAATCAGAAGTAATAGCTTATTATTAAATACAAATGGTTTCTTATTTACATAAATAGGGCTTATCTTACTTCTCTTGCCAGTTTTGGCTTCCTTGCTAGCCATCACAGACTGCATTGGCAACCACAGTGCCTTCACTGGTCTTGCCAGCATAAGTGGAAATAAATCTGATCTTTATTTTTAAATTGCAGTTTAATATTGCTGAAGTAGACAAGATCGATTTAAAAATTTGGTTTTTATTCTGATTTTTTCTTAGACCAGCCTTTCCTATGCAGCTTGGAGTTTCACAGCTTAGTTCCACTGTCATGTTCACTGATTGCAATTTGATCTCATTGCTGCTCTTCCTCCACACGTTAGTGGTACACAGCCACTGGAATTCTAAAAATTAAAGATTTCATCCCTTGCCAATGCAGAATTGCTTTTTATTTAGTTTGGGGTCTATTTTAATTTTGACTCATTTGGGGACTTTATTCAATACACTAAGGGTTTGCTTAAACAGGGACACTCAGGAAAGTTAATCCAAAGTAATTAAAACAGTGAATTTAAAGTGGATTAGTTAAACCACATTAAACCCCAGTCCACACTGGGGTTTAATGTGGTTTAACTAATCCACTTTAAATTCATACCTTTAGTTAATTTGGATTAATTTTCCTGAGTGTCTCTGTTTAGACAAGCCCTAAAGCCCCTGTAAACAATTTATGCACACGAGTATTTGTATGTGATGCACTTAATTAGCCTTGATTCAGGAAACCAGTCAAACCCTGCTGAAATCAATGGAACTTAAGTGTCAATGGATGGTTTTGCTTGAATTGGGACCAAAGGCACCACATGCAAAAATGTTGCCCTGGACACTCATATTCACTGGAATCACTGTATTTTTTACACTCTTTTAGAAGGAACTTTTTCTGATATCCAGTTTATTTCCTTTTTGCCCTTCTGCATTAAATCTATGTATAGCCATGTTCCACTCTAACCAGCTTCTCCATCTTTCTGAGCGCTGATCTAACAGTTATGTGGTACATCAAGTCACACATCATTTGGATGTGTGCAAAGCATTTGCCAGTGTCCCACACGACATCCTTGTTTCTAAATTGGAAATACATTAATTCGATGGAAGGACCACTTGGTGGATAAGGAACTGGCAGGACGGTTGCACTCAAAAAGTTGTGGTCAATAGCTCAGTGTCCCAGGTGGAGACTGGTGACAAGTGGCATCCTGCAGGGGTCAGTACTGGGACCAGTGTTGTTTAACATCTTTGTTGGAGACATGGACAGTGGATCGAGTGCACCCTCAGCAAGTTTACCAATGACACCAAGCTGTACGGTGTGATCAACGTGCTGGAGGGAAGGGATGTCATCCAGAGGGACCTGGACAGGCTTGAGAGGTGGGCCAATGCAAATCTCATGAAGTTCAACAAAGCCAAGTGCAAGGTCCTGAACACAGGTCAAGGCAATCCCAAGCACAAATACAAGCTGGGCAGAGAATGCATAGAGGGCAGCCCTGAGGAGAAGGACTTGGGGGTGTCAGTAGACGAAAAACTGAACATGAGCTGGCAGTGTGTGCTTGCAGTCCAGAAAGCCAATCATGTCCTGGGCTGAATCAAAAGAAGCGTGACCATCAGGTCAAGGGAGGTGATTCTCCCCCTCTACTAAACTCTCGCGAAATCCCACCTGCAGTACTGCATCCAGCTCTGGGGCTCCCAGCATAAGAAGGACATGGACCTGTTGGAGCAGGTCCAGAGGAGGGCCACAAAAACAGTCAGAAGACTGGAGCACCTCCCCTATGAGGACAGGCTGAGAGTTGGCGTTGTTCAGCCTGGAGAAAAGAAGGCTCTGGGGAGACACTACAGCAGCCTTCCAGTACTTAAAGGGGGCTACAGGAGAGATGGGGAGGCACTCTTTACCAGGGAGTGTAGTGATAGGATGAGGGGTAACACTTTTAACCTGAAAGAAGGTAGATTTAGATCAGATATTACGAAGAAATATTTTATTGTGAGGGTGATGAGGCAGTGGAACAGGCTTCCCAAAGAAGCTGTGGATGTGCCAACCCTGGAAGTGTCCAAGGCCAGGTTGGATGGGGCTTTAAGCAACCTGGTCTAGTGGAAGGTGTCCGCGCACATGGCAGAGGGGGTGAAACTAGGTGATCTGTAAGGTCCCTTCCAACCCAAACCATTCTATGATTCTATGACTCTCTCCTGATGCACTGCATGTTTCAAGATTAGGTGTTTGGTTTCTTTACACCTTTCAGAGGAAGTCTCACCTGCAACAAATTTTAGTTGAGTTAGTCTGGAGTACACTGGGTTTTTTATTCTTTCCAACAGTAGTTTATCAGTCTATTTATCTTGCTCACTCCTCTGCTTGATCCCTTTAAAAATTTCCAGAATGCATTAAGGAGCACCCCTTTGTGAAACTTATGTGATAAATTTCATACATTGAATATAACTGTCATGATGTCAGGCTATGTATTTTACTAAGAAAGCATAACATGTTTGGTTTTCTACTGGAAGAAGACACTGTATTTTTGTGGATAGGTATTTGGGAAGTGCAAATAATAACAGGAGAATTACACTGAATCCTATGACTTGCCATACAGGTTCAATGAGAGCTTATTTGAACTCCAACAAATGCAATAATTTTATAAAGATTTAAGATCTATTTCAGCTAAAGTGTGAATGCCTATGGCCAAGCCCTATTACAGTTTTTACTTTATATTTTATTAAACTGGCAAATCTATACTATACTTTTCAAAAAAGATTAAATCCTGCTTACTAGCTCATATGCCAGTAAAAGCTTTACTCTACAGTTGATAACCAAACTGGACATCCCACCCCCAAAGGATTGGAAACTAGAATGCATTTCCAGGTGAGACCTGGAAGGAATGAACACAGAAAGTCAGTAGTTTCCACTTTTCTTACTCTTATATTGGCTTCTACCATCGCAAGTATGCAACCAGCAAATGCTTTTTTTTTTCCTTTTTTTTTTGCTATAGATATCACTTACATTTGAGATGTTCAGAATTTGTATAAAACTTAGCTACAGACTAAATTATTTACATGAACAATGTAACTAATAATGTAACTAAATATAATACACGATTTTTCACAATTCCAATGCACAGACAAGTAAAATTTTAGTATTTCTAACCCTAAAAATATTTCAGTCAACACTTAACAGAAGAAGACATTTAGGAACATGTAACTACAAACATTATTTTCTTCACCTGTACAAAGGTTACACACTTTTACTTTTGACTCTTCAGTAGGGCATATTATGAACATAAACTGAGGTCTAAGTAGTTTGTTCTTAACACCCCATAATCTTGTAAATACAGAAAATAATAATATATGGAATTTATTTTTCCATTTATTGCTGTGTAAGTAACAGGGATTAATCTCCTCACAATGTTTTAATTTTTGGGTGGAACCTCCATTCATGCTTAAATTGGCATTTTAAGTGTTATGATGAGCCTAACAATTGGTTGACAATGAAACATGAATAAACTACTTTTGGCAGATCCTGCTGTTGTTTTTTCTGCTGGCTTATGTTCTAGCTTTTATTTTCCATGGGAAAATTTTCATATTGAGAATACTGAGAGGGCAAAATCTTTTAAGACATCCCCTAAGTGCACACACAATTAGATATCCTATGCTCATATAACCAGTAGTTATTTAGACAACTCACAATTGCCTGATTTGAGTACACAGGGGGAGAATGTGCCAAAGGCAGGTGCATTTCCTTTTTTTTTTTTTTACCAGCAGCACAAATCTACAGGTTTATGAAGAAAATATTTTGATACTTTCACTAAAATGTGTATTTAGTGAATCCTTCCTATACATTTCTATCTTCAACGTATAATGTGCAATAATTCTTTAGACGGCCATTTCATCTCCCAGACATATGCTACTTTTGCACATGTTCTTATCTAGAATGCACTGTATTCCAAAAGCAGAAAACACACGTTTCCTTCCACGTACATTGGACAGGTCACTGTGATATACGCAGACTGACTGCAGAAGGCTGTATGATTTCTAAATCAAATGCTGTGCCCTGTATTGAACAAAATTATCACTTCATCACTGAGCAGTTTAAAGTATTTAAAACATGGTATTACTAGACAAGAACTATATGCTTAACTGCTTGGCTTTTTTAATATCAAGATCTAGTCTAACATAAAATAAATGTACAGAGAGACAAACAGAAAATCATTATTTCATAAAGAAAATGAAATTGTCTGTTTGAAATCAATGAATATATGGACATGCAGGAGATTCTCATGTCTTCATTTTTGGTTAGTTTTTGGTTTGTTTTTTTTTTTGGCCTGTGCTCTTTTTTTTCCTCCTTTTACATCTACCAACATTTACTTTAAATGGCTCCTTCTGCTATAAACAACCTGTTGTAGCAAGAAATTTAAATGCATTGCTGTAAAACACTATCATCAGCAGGCTGGAACCTACTTTGGTTTCTCTTAATCAAACATCTGGGAATCAAAAACATTTCTAGACTGGCATGGAGTTCCTCTCCAAGTGTCTTTGACAAAACCACATAGATGGGCTGATTATCTTGTCCTGAAATGGCCTAAACCCCAAAAAAGTTCCTTTCTGGGAATCAGTGAAATTATAAGAAATGTCTTCAAAGATTAGATCCAATACTTTCATCACGTAATTATTACCAAACTTACTAAGATTTCTTCCTAGGTATATCTCAGATTGATCATCTTTCTTCCTATATGGTGCCCTGAAGCACGATCCAAGAGTCAAATGGGACCAGTCTTAGGCTCATTTTTCCAAGACTCAGGTTCAAATAATAATTGTGCTTCAGCTAATATGGATGATGGAGTATATCTCCAGTCTGTCCTTTCTGTCTTGTACTCGAGTTCCCAAAGAAAAGCCCTGATACCTAGCTCGGGCATAATTAGAAATTACAGAACTGTCACATAAAGCAACCCAGGACACATAGCACTTCATCTTCAAATGGTTGCATAAATATTCACCTTGCAATTTTTCTTGCAAGTCAAATGAATTCTCTAATACTAGGTGCTCCTTTAGGATTTTTAATTAAGAATGGAAGAATGGAAGATTCACCAGATTTCCCAGAACTTAAGCAAGCAAATCTTTTTGATTAATAATAGAATCATAGAACAGCCTCGGTTGTAAGGGACCTTAAAGATCATCTAGTTTCAACCCCCCTGCTGTGGGCAGGGTTGCCAACCACTAGAGCAGGCTGCCCAGGGCCCCATCCAGCCTGCTCTTGAACACCTCCAGGGATGGGGCATCCACAACTTTTCTGGGCAACCTGTTCCAGTGCCTCACCACCCTCAGAGTGAAAAATTTCTTCCTAATATCTAACCTAAATCTCCCCTCTCTTCGTTTAAAACCATTTCCCCTCGTCCTGTCACTACCAAGCCCTGTAAAGAGATGACTGATTAAGCTGATCTCAGATGTGTGGCATTGAACCAAGTCAGCCTGGAAAATTCAAGTCTTTTGTCTCAGGTGAACTGCTACCACTTTGCAGCAAAACATGCTTCAAGGTTTTACTCCCTTTCTCAGGACAAGACGCCGGCACCCATTCGTGGCCCTCCCGGAGCTCCAGCTGGACACTGGGCCAGGAGGGCCCACTCAGCCTTGGCCCATTAAACCCCAGCTAGCGCACTTCGTTTTTGTGACACCACCTATCTCCTCCTTCCAAGAGGGAGTTTCCCAACCAGCCCGAACCCAGTCAGTCGCTTGCAGGGAGCACCATACTGGATTCGCGTTAAATTACCACATTTCAACCTGCTCCCTCCCTCACACCTGCATTCCCTGACTGGTAACTACACTCTGCGTACATAAAAGCGCTTCAGGCTTCCTCAGAGGGCAAAAGGCCCCGAACAAACGGAAACTCCCCCGATTGCATAAAAAAATCCCAGCGCCCTTTCGCTGTTGCCCACCGGGGCTTGCCAGGAGCAGGCGGCAGGCGACCTGCGCCACAGCCCGCGAGGAGGGAAGTCCCGTTCCCGTCCTTCCCCTTCCCTTTCCGCCTCCCCAGCCCCAGCGGCCCGCGACCGCCCGGTTCTTCGGGCACCCCAACCCCGCGCCCGCCTTGCGGCGGCACCGGGCGCAGGGAGCAGACGGAGGGAGCAAGCGCGGCGCCCCGGGCTGTGTGCACGGCAGCTGCCTCACAGTACGGCTGGCGCCTGCGCGGAGGGAGCGGGAAGGAGGGGTTGGGGGGTGGGGGGGCGGTGCCATTGTGCGTGCCGGCGTGCGGGCCAGGAGCCCTTCCCCTTCCCTTCCCCGGGCCTCCCCCTGCCCCGCGTCCCTCGCAGGGCGCCGGGCTGGCGCGGGGGTCTGTGTGCCGCACAGCGAGGGCGGGAGTGAGGCGGGGGGGAGGGAGGGAGAGAGAGGCAGAGAGAGTCTGAGCCAGATCTTCATGCCACTGCAGGCAGCGGCAGCAGCAGCAGGTAAAGCCAGCCCCAGAGCATCTGCTCCCCTTAACCCGCTTGCCTCCCTCCCCGCCGGCCTCCCTGCAGTCAAAGTGCGCCGCCCCCCCGCCCCGGCCCCCGCCGAGGCCTTTCACCGGCGGCGCCGCCTGGTCCCGCCGCCCTCGGTCGTCAGTGGGCGGCAGCGGGTCGGGCCGGGGTGCTGAGGCCTACGCGCACCGGGCTGCTGCCGCCGCTCCTCGGCCTCCTCACGCCGCTTCCCATGGGGCTGCCCGGCGGAGTGGAGCGGAGCGGGCGGCGGCCCGGTGCTCGGCCCGCTCTGGAGCCAGAGCCTCGTTTCTGGGAGGTGAAAGCAGGGAGGGAGGAGGAGGAGGCAGATTTGTCACAAGGTTTCCCCCTCTGGATTTTTTTTTTATTGTCGTTGTTGATGCTAGTGGCTGAAGAGGGAAGTTAAGTCTTCGTGATTTTTTTTTTTTCTTTCAGGCCTTGAAAAAGAGTTTTTAGAAGAAGCTTGGTTTCCCTACACTTTTTGTGCCCCAGAGCCTTACTTCTTCCCTGTTCTCACCTGTCTGACTCAGTCTGTGCTAGCTGTCCAGTTTGTCGCCATCAGTGGTAGATGTTTAACTCTCACACTTGGTTTTCTTTAGGATACAGTAGTTCAAGTGGTGTGCAAGTCTGGATTTCAGTACAAGGACTGTAGTCAGCACGTTTTAGCTGTTTGAGAGTTTTATACTCTTACATCGCTGTACCGTACCCATCAGTAGTTTAGTTCAGCTGCATATCCTATGGTGTTACCCATCCTGGAGGCTTTATGGTCTGCCTTTAGTTCCATCATATTGACATAACATTGCTTTAGAGGTATATACCCATGAAAGTGGTATATATGTGAAACGGATTGCTCCAAAATGTACTGGGATGTGACTCAGGAGACAAGAATACTCTTCTAGTTCTGCCCTTCAGGTCTGCAGCATCCGTGCACTGCTTTACTCTCAGTAATTCTGCTTGCCTTCCCTTGCAAAGTACTCCGAAACTTGTTTAAAAAGCGCCACATAAGTATTTCTTTTCAGACCAATGAAACTTCATTAAAGCTGTTATTTGTCAGTTCTGGTACTTGCCACACACTATTTCAGCTATTTACTGATAATGTCTCCTCTGTGAAAACTAAAGTTTCCAATATTTATTCCAAATAAATGTGGGCTGGTTATTTAAAATGTTTTTAAGATTTTGAGGGTTAAATGAAGTTAAATTAGTCCTGGATCCTACTGCTCTCTGAATCATCATCCACTGTTACATTTGCTGCTCACTGGTTGAAATACTGTAAGATCTGAAACTAGGCAATAAGAAAAATATATTTTTTGTAGATCATAACAATTTCTATTTTTGAAACCAGTCCTTTTTTTCGGTAAAGGTAATAATTGAGTTAACACAATTGTGAATTACCACTTGTCAGACTTATTTTTTGCTGACATGTGGCCCATATATGGCCTAAGTGCTCTTACCCTAAAAGTCATACGAATATATATAATACTAGCAATTACTGGAGTTGTTACAGTTAAGGTTGTGTTGTAATACATTCAAACCATTAGGTAAACACAGAATTAGACACAGCCTACTCCAGTGGACTTGCTGAGTTTTTAAACTTTTTGCGTATTTCATTGCTTGAAATTGATAACTGCTGCTGAGCCAACAACAGGAGCTTACCCTTCTATGAACTGTGAACTTACCTAATGAACTTCAGCTCATAGCAAAGTATGGAGCATGAGCAATTACTATTTTTATGTGTAAGTGCATACTGGGAAAAAAGGTGCATTTTTTCTATCTAGATACTGCAGATATGGTAAACTCTTGTGAAAACTGAACATTTCAAAAGATATCAATGGCATCCTTTTGTTAGTGAGATGAAGGCAAGAGTCTGTTGTCCAGCCTTGTGGATGGGAAGGTTACTACATAAGGCTTGTACTGGTAGCTTTGTTTAACGATTAATAAAACTGATTATGTTCTTGTATGTTTCACTTAATTTCATCTTCTCACCATGGTGCTTGTGTGTTTCTTTAGCTTCCTGTATGTTTCATTATTTAGCTCCTTGTATGTTTCACTTCATTTCACCTTCCTGTGGGAGGAGAATCAAAAACAAAAAAAAAACAAACTTGATTTTTTTTTTACAAGTAGTTTTTCAGTATCTGCTGCAATATTGGCAAAGCTCGCTTGTCACACCAAAATGGTTCAGAGCTTTTCTTAAAATACTGTGCTCCCTGAGAAAGTGGCACTTAACTTGAGCTATGTAATTGAAAACCTCTCACATTTTTCCTTCTTTGCATTAGAGTGTTGGCTTTACTCAAACGTTGTTCTCTCTTTTGTATGCATTTGAATAGCACTTACATCTTTTGGACTTCACATTAATGTGGAAGAAAAATGTGATTTGGTGGAAATGTGTTACACATTCTCTGCGTGCCTATGACTTATGGTAATGTAGAGATCATCTTTGCTGTCTCTGGGTTATTGTTGCTGTTATGACTTCATTTTTCACTGAGGAAGGGCTATGCAAAGAGCTGTTTTACACTTTGCCCTGAAAGGAATTCTGTTGACGAAGTCTTAGAAAGTTTGCTTCTGCTCCATCCTTAGGAGTTTTATCTTAAACTGTTAGGTATGCTGCTGTAATTGACAACAGCTGTTGCTGAGAATTGTGGAGGACAGGCAGTTTTTAAGATAATCCGTTCCTAGTCCATTTGAGGCTTTGTTGATTAGCACATATAAGAGCATTTTGGATGAGCCAGTGATGTCTGCAGAGTGCAAATGTGGTATGTTGTCTAAACTGTTTGACTTAGACTCTACACTGCTCTGTAGTAAATCAGCTCTAGGTTTTGTGTGCTTTTTCTTCTGGCCCAGGGAAGTGCCCAAAGCAGTTCAGTCTGTAGTCTATGAAAACACAGATCTTTGGCTGAGTTGCACGCTCAGAGGAATAGGGCTGTTAAACGTGATGGAAGGAGTTGCTTACCTGTGTTTGGTTGTTGCTTTAGTGAGGCTTGAACTCTCTATTTTTGACTTCTGAAAGAAGGGGCATAGCTGTTACCATTTACAGTTTTTAGGAAGGTTGCTACTGTGGTCTGTTTTACTTAAGAATATTTTTATCAGTTGTCCAAATGTCAGGTGTGTGTGTTTGTTTTTTTTTTTTTTTTGATGTCACAGCTTCTGTGATGAAATACTTTAAAAAAAAAGAACTTGAAAGTGATGCAAAGTTTGAGGTCCCTGTCGTGTTGGATAACATTATAGTCTGATGATTCACGTTCTTTGTATTGATGTTGAATGGAAAAACAGCATGATTACTCTGAATCTTAAGGGAATCTGTGTGTGACAGACTTTGAGGAGAAATGGTTGACCATATTTATACTCTGAGAGTTGGGATAAGAAGCAAGAGCCAAGCTGGAGCAGTTAGTTAAACTAATCCAGACCTTGGAGATGAACATTCAGCATTTAGCATATTTTGGATAAAGGTTGGTGAATTACCAAACATAACAGAAATGAATATTTTGCATCTTTTAATGGTTAGATGTAGATTTCCCAAAAGCACTGAGTCATAATATGACCTGAAATCTGGTTGAAAATTGTTTGAAAATAATAGGAAGAATCACCTGTGACTTTTGTTAAACAGAATGCAGCAGAAAAGAGACAGTATCATGGTATCCTGTGTTCTATTAAAAAAAAACCTAACACTTTCCTTCTGTACTATTTAAGTTGAGAGACTTTTTGTTCTGTTAATGGGCTGGCAAATTGTTATTTTAGGTTTATTAAAGAACATTATTACCACACTACTAATTAATCTGGTTGTGTGTACGTGAAAAGTTCATGTGCTTGCTTAAGTTCATTTGCATTTAGTACTGTATCACGTAGTGGTGCATTAGAGTGGGGATCAAATCTATCTGAATACATGAATGTTTCACCTTAAATGTATTACAGCATCAATTTTCTATATGTTTTTTCTGAGCTTCTAGTTGGCTAATTTTTTTTTTTTTAAAGTGTATCAAGATACTAAGAATCTACCATTTACTTCTCTGGATGACTTATTTCAGTGATTCATCTTTTCCACTATTTAAAAATAAGACATGCAATTATTGTTTGAATACATTTGAATGCATCTGTCTTTCACTGGTTCTTGTTATCTCATCTGAATTCTCTATCGTACCAGACTGCCTTAAATCTTGATTTGTCCCTTTGACACTGTGTTTTCACTCCCCTGCATGGTGGCAATGCATAGCATCTAAAGACAGATAGAGATTTAAAAATACATAGTTTTAAAAGAACATCAATCAAAAAGATCATAAATTTGCTGGGCTGACTACTCTAGGACTCTCGGATAAATTTAACAAGTATGCTGATTTAAAATGTTTGTCTCACAATGTTTTTTTACATCTGATCTGGAACATCTGTTTAACAAATGAGTTGGAAAGAAAATCAATATAATGTGATACAATTATACCATTTTGAATCTTTCCAACTATAGAAAGAAAGTATTTATTGACTATTTTGATATTTCCTTACGATTTTTAGCACTTGTGCCACCTCTCTCTGGTCATGGGCCTCTGCTGTTCTGAAGTGGTGTTTGTTACTAACGTTCTTGGCTGTGTTGTACGTGGATGTTTTCTGTCTCGCAGTTTCTGTGGTCTGTAACTTTAATTTATGTTGACGGTGATCTAGCCCTTTCCTTTCCTACATTGTTGATCCTGTTTGTGGTTTTTTTTGGGTTTTTTTTGTTTTTTTTCTTCCTTACACACACTTCTTTTCAAAAACATCAGGTTTGGAACAACTAGGATGAGCTGTAGCCAAAATTGTCCTCTTTGTTAGTTGTAGAATTGCCTGACCAAGATAAAAGCCCTCTTAAGGAAGTTTTCATTTTTGTGTTTTTTCTGTCTAAGATTTTTCTTTCCAATCAATTTTGTTCATAACTCTTTTCAGCTTAAGAAATTTGGAATAAGCTGTTTTATTTAACCCTCAGACCTACATATAGTTGGTATGTAATTTGGTTCAGAACTATCAGCTAATGAATGTTTGAATGATGTTTCTTGAAACCTGGATTGTGTCTGCTTGATAAGTGGTATTTTTATTTAATCTCTAACTTTTACACAAATGGACTTTTGGCCTTTTCTTTTTCCTGTTGGGAAGAAATATAGCTGTGTGATGTGTATTGAGAATAGACTTGAATTTTCAGAAGACATGGAACCTGTTGAAAGTTTTAAAGAATCTTTCTAGAATAGTAGAAGTCCATTTTTGGCACTTAGATTTCACTCTGATTTTAGCATAAGAATTGTACCTGGCGTCAGAAGAATTGTCCTCTGGGCCATTGTTTTGTCACTTACAGTGGCCAACAGCAGGTGTTTTAAAGGAAGTTACAAAAAATTTCACAATTGTGGAATAATCCTGATACTGTGGAGCTCCTCAAATTATTTTCTATTTATTAGGTTTTATGGTACTGATCCTGAGTGTTCATCCACCTAATATTTTTCTTGTTGATATGTAATTTTATATAGGTGGGTGTTTTCATTATTCATGGAAATACGTAATTTTTTTACAAATTTTACAGTATTCTATTTATAATCTACCTTCCCGCGGTCATGCTCAGCACTCTCTTCTGCATCGTGAAGAGTAGCTTGAAGCTCTGTAGTTACCTGAGTAGTGCTGATGATTATTTCTTATCTACTGTGCTTTGGATGTGTCAGCAACAAATTTTATTTGCCAGCATGCTCCCCATTTACTTACATTTTTTAATGTCATTAATCTCGCATGGTGTTGATGAATATGTTTGTATTCTGGATCCTGAAGTTTTCCATTAATGCTGGTGGATGTGACCAGTGATTCCTGCATCCTGTATGATGTGGATATGCACACTTTTTCCTCCAACCTTTTCTTCCCTCCTGTCATTGTTCACAGCAAGGCAATATCTATATCTGGATGAAGATCTGCCTATATTTTACTGATTGAAGCTTGGTATTTTCTGATCTTCCCCAACAGATTCTCTTTTAAAATTATGTTCTTAAACCATGATTAGTTTTTCTCTCATCTCTGTTTTTCAAGGTTTGTAAGGTTCCCCGTGACCTTTCAGATGTAAGTCTGACCTCTTTTAAAGGAGAGACTTTTAAGCCTGTAATGGCATGTTTTGTTTATTTCGTAATCGTTCACATATCAGCATGCTTGCTGGACTGTAAATCTGAATAAGAGGATCCAGTGTCAAGGTGGTACTTTGATTTCTTATACCTTCTTGACTAAACTTTATCTGTAGTATTAATGATTAACATTTGGTAGTTTTGTAGAGCCTTTAATCTATAAATGAAAATAGCATTGATCATGTTCAGTCAGAGGGAAGTGACTTATTCAAGGCCAAACAACAGCTCAAAGGGAAGCTCCAGTTAGAACCCAGATTTTATAATGTCCCATCACAGCTAATACAGGAGCACACTGTAAAATATTTAAGAAATCACAAGGTTTAAATTAGTTTGTTAGATGGGAGACATGAAAAGTAATTTAAACATGTTAAATAGTAGACTGTCTGAAAGAAATTTGAGGAGTGAAATAGTAGATATAAGGAGAATAGAACTAAATACTTATGGGACAAATACAAGTAAACATTTAGTATACTTTTCTTAATGTAAATCTGCTGGGTTATTTGATAATTGTGCTGGGGAGGATAATGAGCTTGTTAATTTCTTTAGTGAGAAGGGTGACTGTCAGCTGATACTTATGCTTGTTTTGCATGTCCTGCTTCCTATAAAACTTACCTATACTTTCAGAACGGTGGCTTGAACACTTGCAGCATGTACATCCTGTTATTTCTATTGGAACCACATATATAAAAAATATGTGGGAGCTTTGCTTGTCTTTCACTTATTCATGAGTCAATAGCACAATGTTTCTTCCTTTAGGTCTGACTTATTTTTAGTTTATGTCATTTACATGTATGTCTATGGTGATAATAAATATACACAGTTTGGGGAAAAGTTAATGAGTTCAAATACGTAGCTGGGCAATTCTTTTATTGTGTGTATTTTTTTGTAGACTAAACTAAACCTGGTGCTGCTTGTGATGGTACCTTTTAAGGTTTGTTATACCCCATAATCTTTATTTACAAAGCATTAAGCAGTTGATGCTAACAGGCCAAAGATTTCACCTCCATTGGTTTTCATTGTAGATTCAAATTTATACATAAAACTTATAGTGGTTGTGCCCTGCCAGTTTTACTGCTTCATGAAAATATGTAGCAGATAATATTGAAAAAATTATTTTCTTTCGGAGTATGCAGAATTCCGGACTCCTGTAAATTTAGTTTTTGTGGCTGGGTGAGAGCACAGTGGATGAGTGCAAGTAGAGGAAAGAGCAACAAGGAGGAAGTTTCTGACTTCCTGTAATCAGAGGAAACTCATGTCCAAATTAGTGGAAAAGTTTCTTCAAAACACATCAGTGTATGTTCATTGTGCACAAAAAACATATGAAATGTTCAGTCAAAAGTCTGTGTCTTGAAAACTAAAAAAAAAGGAATAAGCAAGCTAGCATTTTAGACTGATGGAGTGTGTGCATTACTGTTCAAACTTGTTGAATTTTTTTTTTTCAAGTGTGCTTTTCAAAGAAGGCAGCGAGTTAAAAGAACTGAGAATGTTTTATGAATGAAGGTAACCTTAAGCTTTTTGATTGTGAAGTTACTTCACAATTTTCAGGGGAAGTACTTGCATCATCATGAAATGACCTTTGAAATTTTATATTGGTACTTTGTGTATTACTTTCAATAAGTTCATTTTGGACAATTCTACTTTGAAATTAATGCCCATGAGTCCTGAGTTGAAGATTGCTTGATTCAGGTGCAAAATGACAGATGAGGCTTGACTGCAATCAGGGAGTTGGAAAGAAGTTCAAGGGATAGATAGAATAAGTATAGAACAGGATATACCTTCTCCATTTCTAGCTCATTACCAGCTGTTTGTGACCCCTTTAATACTACAGATTTTTCAGAACTGTATATGAACCTGGGCAGTTTGCTGTTTGCTTTTGTTTCCCAACTTTGACCACTGAAGTTATTTGTTGGTTTGACAGGCCTTTTAGATAATGCCAAGCTTCAGTTTGCAGAGATGGAAAAGCTGCCCAACCTTTTGTCTCATGACTTTTGTCGTGAGCCTTAAGTACGTTCTTAGGGTAAAGTGAGAGGAATTCTGTACCTGAGAAGAAATGAAAACATAGATTAGACAGATACAAGTTAATATTAACTTTTAATGTCTGATGATAGCTTCAGACATATACTTGGTGCAGTCACGCTGCTTTTACCCACAAATGCAAAATCCATTTACCACAAGGTTCAGTCCTTATGAAACTGGGTGGGGTGGAGAAAAGGACAGCAGCAGCTGCAATCACTGGACATAGCTCCGCTTTGACGTTGTGCACAACTGGGACAGATTGAGGTACACATTCAGAATGAACAAGTGACACTATCAGCTGTTGCAAATCCAGCTGAGATGCTGTGTTAATTGCATTCCTGTGCACTCCACAGCCTCAGTGATTGGAGAAAGTCCTAATTTGTTTTTAGTATGTTACACATTTTTGTTCTGGTGTTTAGGGATTTTAGATAAACTGTCAAAGTTTGTGTATAGTAGAAGAAAAATATGTAGCTCTACCTATAAGTTGATATTTTCAAAACTGATGTATGCCAGGAATTAGAGCATGATGTTGCTATTCCATAGCTGTTGGGAGAGACTAGATTTTGTATTAGTTTACAGTAATAGTGTATGATCAGTCACAGAATCACAGAATGTTAGGTATTGGAAGGGACCTCGAAAGATCATCTAGTCCAATCCCCCTGCCGGAGCAGGAACACCTAGATCAGATCACACAGGAACCCATCCAGGTGGGCTTTGAATGTCTCCAGAGGAGGAGACTCCACCACCTCTCTGGGCAGCCTGTTCCAGTGCTCTGTCACCCTCACTGTAAAGAAGTTTTTTCTCATGTTCAAGTGGAACCTCCTGTGTTCCAGCTTGAACCCATTGCCCCTTGTCCTATCACAGGATGTCACAGAGAAGAGCCTGGCTCCATCCTCCTGACACTCACCCTTCACATATTTATAAACATTAATTAGGTCACCCCTCAGTCTCCTCTTTTCCAAGCTAAAGAGACCCAGCTCCCTCAGCCTTTCCTCATAAGGGAGGTGCTCCATTCCCTTCATCATCTTTGTGGCTCTGCGCTGGACTCTCTCCAGCAGTTCCCTGTCCTTCTTGAACTGAGGGGCCCAGAACTGGACACAATATTCCAGATGCGGTCTCACCAGGGCAGAGTAGAGGGGGAGGAGAACCTCTCTTGACCTACTGACCACCCCCCTTCTGATACACCCCAGGATGCCATTGGCCTTCTTGGCCACGAGGGCACAGTGCTGGCTCATGGTCATCCTGCTGTCCACCAGGACCCCCAGGTCCCTCTCCCCTACACTACTCTCCAACAGGTCAGTACCCAACTTATACTGGAACCTGGTGTTGTTCTTGCCCAGATGCAAGACTCTACACTTGCTCTTGTTAAATTGCATGAGATTTTTCCCCGCCCAAATCTCCAGCCTGTCTAGGTCTCGCTGGATGGAAGCACAGCCTTCTGGCGTGTCAGCCACTCCTCCCAGTTTCGTATCATCAGCAAACTTGCTGAGGGTGCACTCTACTCCCTCATCCAAGTCGTTGATGAATATATTGAACAGCACAGGTCCCAATACCGAACTCTGGGGGACTCCACTAGATACAGTCAAGGTTATAATTTCCACTGTGAGTAATTTTATCTGAGAAGAGGGCAAATGTGGGCTGAGCCGACATCGTTTTAGTCCTTGTAACTGCATACCCAGGTTGGGATGAAAGTATGTTGATAGACTCATGCTATAATTTTTGTAGGTTGACTGGAGTGCTTATTTTTCTAGAGCTGCTATTATTTATCATTTAGTCTATGAGCATGTTAGACACCTCCTAATGCAGATAGTCTTTTGCAGTGTTTCAAGGTAGCTTTCAGTAAGACTCAGGGTAATCTCCCATTTTCTGTTATGCTCAGAAGCTTCAGTCTCACACCATCTCCTTCTGGAAGTAATGGATCAATCTAGCTGAAGCCATATGAGCTTGAGAAAGAAGAATGGGTTTAAGAGGTCAATTTTCAGTGTAAAGCTCATTAAGAGGCTTTGAATAACCTTTTTTTTTTTTTTTTTTCTTTAACAGAGAGCATTGCTTTTTGATCCCTCTTACCTGTTTCTCTGCAGTCTTACTCTGCCCTAATGCTTGCAGCCCTGGACTTTCCTGAACATGAAAGAACGTACAATACTTTTAAGAGACCACCTTTTGGAAAAATGGGATAAAATCAAACCCAAACAAATCAGAACATGTGTCTTGAACCCTTGCTGGCCATTAATCTTTTTTGTTTATTATAGTGTATGTCTCAATGTTTTATTTATCTGATTTTTGTGCATGTCAAGCTCCTCTGCTTCTGTGTTTTCAAGCTGTGAGTACGTCCAGCTGCAACAGAAATAATTGTAAGGTAATGCTGTGGGTTAACCACAGTAGGCAGCTAAGCACCACATAACTGCTCACTAGAAAAGAAATGGGGGAAGGAAGAACAAATACATTACCGAAAACCATACAGTTTTAGATATTGAAGCAGACTGTATTGTCTAACTGCATTTGTGGTAGTAATGGAAGACAGACTTTTACAAGAGTTTTTATGAAGGTCATCTTTGATTATTGTGAAATGGTGTGCAATGTTAAAGATGCAAAAAAAAAGAAAATGTAAAATTGCTGATGAGAGGCTTGATCAGTAAAGATGACTGTCTTTACAGTTGTTGAAGACATGGGCAACCAGTGAGATGAGCAGTTTAGAGGTTGCATACTGCACAGATTTATTGGGAGATGAGTTGGATTGCACGGATAAGTGGAGAAAATGGTAATTTTTTCTATGGGCAGGTTGACTCTTGCATGTACAGGTATTATTAAAAGCAAGAATGATAACAAAGTTTCAGATGAGATCTGAATATATTGGGAGATGAAGAGGAGCTGATGAATATCATCTCCTCATTTTAAACCTAAGAGGTGAAAATGGTGACAGAGATGTATTTGATACTGAGAGAGAAAAAGTGATCAAGGATTTTTCATTTTTCTCAAATATTCAACTTGCTTTAGAAAGAAAGATACCTGTAGTAGTACATTACATTAAATTTAAACTCTTTCTGGTGTGCTTGGTATACTGTCTGTAGTTTCTCCTCTAGAAAAAAGACTGAAGTTGACAGAAAGTCTGTAGATTGCTAATATTGTATTTCAGCTGATGTTTCTTACTCATGCTGACCAGACAACTTCTAAAATTATTACTCAGGTTAACTTCAGAGTAAGTGAACAGTGGGTAGCAGTTTCATTTTTTTCAGTGTGAGAGAATTTATCTTTCAAAGTCCTTAGTTACAGTTTGCAATGATTTCATAATCAGTGTCCTGAACTGACAACAATGAATTAACTGACGTTTCACTTGAGATCAGTTCCGTTTCACTTGAGATCAGTTCCGTTTCACTTGAGATCAGTTCCTGTCTACAGTTAAGAGTTTTGCTTGGTGAAATGTTATGGCCATGACCATTTTATTCTTCTTCATTTTACTTAGTTTTGAAGGAACTGAAACAAGTGTCAATTCCAGAATTCTGTTGTAGCAGCTAGGAGTGGATTTGTCATGATTTGTTGCTGTGTCTGTTTGTAGCATCCACTGGATACTGTGTCTTTCTGTGTAATGCCTTCTGATATACTAACCTCTTACCTGTAACTTGAGATACATTTCTGTACTTTCACTGTCTTTACAGAATGTTTCAAAGTATTTTTACTTCTATTTGACATTTGCCTTTTCTGAGGCTGAAGCTAAGGCTTTTCTTTGAGGCTTGAAGCTCTCAAATCTGTGCCACCATTATGATACATTGACTTGAAGACACAGGTAAAGGATGGCAATGAAATTAAACTGAAATGCAAGCAAACTTTCTAATCATGTGTACATGTAAACAAATGAGAAAACATTTAACTGACATCTGTCATCTTGCATAGGTGAAAGACAGAGGAAGCTCTCTGTTCCACCATGGACATTTGCTTTGATACCTTCCTTTTAAAGTTCTAGCTCTTCCGTACAGCCTCTATATTGCTTCTCAAGTGAACTGTCTTAGAGCCACAACTCAAAGTTCAATCCTCTGTAAGCTCTGTCATCTGTGACAGCTGGTCACAGATCATCAAACTGCACTGGACCTTTCTGGGCTTTCCTGCATCCATAGGCATATATAGGTTACAATAGTTCTTGAAGGACTGGTTATTTCATTAATACTATGATGAAAGAAAAAACCAACCAAACAAACAAAACCCCAAACTCCCTGTGTCCTCAGCCAACCTGGTGGCTCGAGGACTATTTCTTGGTGACCTCTCTAATAGAAAATTCTGACATCAAGTCTGGAATAGCTGCCTCTTGTTTGTAGACCCAGCTGCACTTTTGTGATGGAATGGCAGAGATCTACCTGCTCTAGGTCTAGAGGGAATGGCAGAGATGAGGTGAGATTAAATCTGTACTTTTGTTTCCCTCTGCCCAATTGAACCCTCATTTGAAATGCCCTTCTGCAGAAATACAGTGGGGAGCAGCTGGTAACTGTTAGGGGTTGCTCAGTGTCTGTCCTCTTATACACATTGTCAAATCCCACCAAGTGACATTTGTCAGGGAATGAAAAAGGAAACTTCTGTCACCAAAAATAAGCAGACAAAAACCAACACTGTACTGGATGTGAATGGCTACATCTTAATTTAGTTCCAGTCTGACTGTGTGCAATGAAAGTCTTAGATGATGACCTCTACATGTCTTAGAACAATCCTCTTCATTTTGTTTGGCTGGATGCCTCTCAATGATGTTCTGCCCAAAGCTAAATTCTCTTTTTGCTCTTATTTTGTTCTTTGTACATCTATTCCTCACAAATTTTAATGGTCAGTAAGGCTTGTATAAGGCCAATTGATAATGTATTACTAAGAAAAACTGTTCTCATTCATGCCACACAGTGTCATGTGTTTTTGACTGTTCAGGTATGGTGGATCTTGATAAATGGCTTTTGTTGCTCATTCTTTCTTGGTTATGATTGTTCATGAAATGCATTTCCAAGTACCACTTGTTCTCTTAATTCTCTAATGAATTAAAAAAAAAAGAGTTGGGTTTTGTTTTGGTTATTTATTTATTTATTTACATCTCTTTAATAAAGCCATAGTAGGTACTGTGAGATTTTCAATATTTAGTCAGTGTAAAAGATGTTGTGTATACGTGTAAGGATTTTAGAATTTTAATTTGGATACATAAACCTTAGATATATATATGCATAGTATTATAAGCAAGTTATCTCTGTGCTTTAAATGACTCTTCGTCCTCAGGAGGTATCTCAAACGTTCTGGCCAGAAAACAGCTGCTGTTCCTTAGAGCAGCTTTGGAATGTGCATGCATGGGAAAAAAGCCAGGAAAAACTTCTGTGATAGCTCACCAAGGGGGCTTTCTTCTCCCATGCTGTTATTGCTGCCTTAATCCATCAGAGATTTCCTTCAGCCCTACAGGTAGACTGTATTTACTAAATTAAACTCTACTTATTGGGCATTACTACCCTCAGTGACTGATTTGTGGATAAAGATGTTATGGCAGCTGGTCTTGTATTAGAGCTAGTGAAATGATGCATTCTTAGACTTGAACCGTGAGAGCACAACAAAGTTTTGAAATACACAGGAGTAAAAGTAAGTTAGACTTGGATCTGTTAAGAACTTCTACTTTCTATCTTAGTTTTAGTTCTTCAGCTCACTCACTTGATCAGGTATACAGCCAGTGAGTTGAGAATTTTTGTTTGAGGAATCTCTAGTCCAGCATGTAGAATAGAGGAGGGTGAATAACTCACTAAGGTTTTAAATGGTGACCTAGAGTAATAATTAAACACACAACTATCTTGGTAATCCTTCAATGATGTAACCTTCATGTTATCTTGTCATGTGACTAGGAGATAGAGATGCAGCAGATTTTTTTTTACTTTTAAGGTAATGTGAAATTTGTATTCATAGGGCACCTCTTTTAATCCTGAAGGTAAAAAAAGATGTTAAAGAACTTTAGGATACATTTCTAAGTTGATGTATTTTGCATTAGTACAGAGGATTGGGAAGTAAAGGGTATAGAACTTACATGGGCGTTATTCCTGCTGTTTATGATTGACTTGGCTTCATATTTAGATATTGAGCTTTAACTGATTTCATTACTTAAGGTATTTTCTTTTTTTAGTAAGTATTACTTGCATTGAACGTGGAGGTTAAATTAAGGTTAAAATGAAATGGATATTTGTAATGGTAAGCACTGGATAGGTGTGGCCTATGCCATCTCTTTCTGGCAAACCTATGACCTCATGAAACTGGTTTACTGTGAAGTATTGTGTGTGATAGTGTACGTTACTGAAAACAGCTTTAACAATAGCATAGAGAATTATTTCAATGTAGTTTGTTTTTTTTTTAAACCTAGTTCACTTCCTCATAGCATATATTCTTTGTCTTTTTCTAGTATTTGAGAGGATTTCTGTTGTCTTGCTTTGTTATGGAAATTAATTGTTCTGACCAGTGTCAGAGGAAATATCTGTTGGTTGCCCATATGTTTTTGCTGCGTGTCAAACAAAATGCTTGTTATTGTTATGAATTCTTACATCAAATGGATAATAGAGTGCTGGTATGGCACAGTGAAATAACGTATTGCTTTCTGGATGTCTGATGAATAAGCACTTAGTTCATGAAGTCAGATGTTGAAACCCTGGGATGCTGGTTGCTTAGGATTTGTTCCAGGAAGAAAAAATTGTCTGTACTTTTAAGTCCTGAGTGACTTCACTGTTGAATTCAGTGACTGAAAGACCTGCAGCTGAACAAACTTGGAATGACCAATATGGTTATAATCAAAATAAATTTAGTGCAGGTGAGAGGTGGGAGGAAGAGGTTGTACACCAGTTGATTAAGTTGAACTATTGTCTGTCCATTGTTCTGTCTCTTTCCAGTCAAGTGTTAATTTCTATTGTAACTCTTCTGTAATGGTTATGGTGTCTGCAGTATGTTAATACTGGTTTACTTGGTATGGGTTAAAATTTTATTTCAAGTAAAGTCATGTCTAAAATTGAAAAATAAACATTGATGAACCTGATTTTTAATGAGTAGCAGCAGAAGTTTTACAAATACACTGTAAAATTACACTGAAAGATACATTGAAAGGGATTTGCTGAATGTAGGCTTTTTATTTAGTTAGAATTGTTTGTGAAGTAAGGATGGGCAGAATTATCTAGGACATTAGAGGTGACTGAAAATCAGGAGTTCAGAAAGGAACTAAGGATAACTTCTGATCAGAAAATATGGTATTTTTAATTACCTTCACTCATTTAAGAACATGAAATAATATATATTAAGGCTTTTAGTCTTTAAACGGGATTAATTTTAGATTCTGATCTGTGTCAGTGACGTGCTTTATCTTGAAGTCTT
>VZTO01020899.1:0-10882 GCA_013400615.1 Syrrhaptes paradoxus
TTGCTATAAATTATGAAATTAATTAAATGAATATAAATTATTAAATAGAAATTACTAAATTAAAAAGAGGCACCTCTCCAAAATGATGATCTGAACTGGGAGTGAAATTTTGCTCCTAGGAAAACTACATTATGTTATACTTGAAAGTTTTTGGAGAAATGAGAAATTTCCTCATCCCATCCCCCCAGTATGTGATTTTATTGAATTGAATTAATGTATAGGAATTCTTATCAAAATACACTTTAATTTGCTTGTGGCTTTGTTAACAGTTTCAGTTCTCAGTCCTGATTTCAGCCATTTATCTTCTAAAGCTTGGACTCGACTTCAGTGGGGAAGCTGCTCCGTGGGGAGGTAGTTTTGCACCTTTACTATGACAATTCCACTGTAAAGAAATTCTATCTTAAAAAACATTGACTTTTTTCTGTCCTTGGAAAAGGTAATTCTATGGTACTTAACTTCATATTATCTTAGTTCTGATGCCAGATTTATTAAAAAAAAAATCTTGATTTCCTTTTGAGGTTGGAAAAAAGGTTTTTCAGTCTGATTGTAAAGACAGTAAGTGATCTTTTGAGATTCAGAAAGAGAACAAAAGCCATTGTAATGGAATAATATGTGTTGGGTTTTTTGATTTTTTTTTTTAATTTTTTTTCAGTTTCCCCTTCAAGTTTTGTGATCGGGTCAGAGTGTTTGTAAGTAGATGAGATGCAGGCTATAAAATCCCACGCGGATGTTAATTTCTATCGTATAGTTCAGCAAGTCAAATCTTTTTGTTTTAATATGAACATATCCAACTTGATATTGTAATTACCATTTCAGAGAATGAATAGAGACATCATCATCCAAAGCAATTTGTAACCAAGCCGCTCTCTAATCCCGTAACTGATGGGATGTCACGTTTTCTGGGCAACGCTGAATTTTTTCGCGTGTGTTGGAGCTGCGCGCTTTGCCGTGGGTTTGCTTGGCTGAGAAATGTGCCTGTGTTGTGTCGCGCTGGCTTTAATAACTTCAATTCTGGCAGCTCTCATCGGTATTTAAGAACTTCATCATATTGAAACCACTCTTAATTAATGAAAGGAGAAAAGCTGTAATGCAGTTTCCACATGCTGACAGATTTGTGTGCTTCCCAATGTCTCGCCACGCTTTTTCTTTGATGTTCTTTCTTCTGTATCCCTATATCCCATTGCAGGGGTTATTCTGGCGTCTCGGCACAAAAATTCCAAGCTGTGGTCCTTGCAAGATGAGTGGGGAAATAATAAAGTTAATGTTTATGTATCTTTTTCTATTCCTGCAACTGTAGGTGAATTAATTCCTAGCGCTCGGTAGGTAAGAGTTGCAGAGAATAAATGTGTTGGGATGGGCTTCATCTCACCCAGCTTTATGGGACTGACACGGATGTATCTCAGCTGAGTGTCTGGGCGCTATTTATGGTCAGTAAGGAATAAGAGCTCAGCACGGTGTGTTACATCTGAGCTGTTTTAGCCACCTACCTTAGAGGGAGGTGAGTTCCTCGGGGATTGGTGCTGTTCAACGTCTTTGTTGGAGACATGGACAGTGGGATGGAGTGCACCCTCAGCGAGTTTGCCGATGACACTGAGCTGTGTGGTGTGGGGACACGCTGGAGGGAAGGGATGGCATCCAGAGGGACCTGGACAGGCTGGAGAGGTGGGACCACACCAACCTCGTGGAGCTCAACACGGCCAAGGGCAAGGTCCTGCCCGTGGGTCGGGGCAACCCCCAGCACAGCCACAGGCTGGGAGGAGAATGGCTGGAGAGCAGCCCTGGGGAGAAGGACTGGGGGGTGCTGGGGCTGGGAAGCCCACCATGGACACGGAGCTGCTGGAGCGGGGCCAGAGGAGCCCCGGAGATGGTCCGAGGGCTGGAGCAGCTCCCGTGCGAGGACAGGCTGAGAGAGTTGGGGGTGTGCAGCCTGGAGAAGAGAAGGCTCCGGGGAGAGCTTCTGGGGGGTCTCCAGGAAAGATGGGGAGACCCTGGGCCAGGTTGCCCAGAGAAGCTGTGGATGCCCCATCCCTGGAGGGGTTCAAGGCCAGGCTGGATGAGGCTTTGGGCAACCTGGGCTAGTGGGAGGTGTCCCTGCCCATGGCAGGGGGTGGCACTGGGTGGGCTTTAAGGTCCCTTCCAACCCAAACCCTTCTGTGATTCTGTGGATCACACCTCAGAAGTACCAACTTCTCTCCATCGACTCTAAAAAGCACTTAGAGTGAGAAACTCCAGCATAGATGGCTGCACTCTGTGAGTCTGAAGTTCAGTGACGTGAAGCCCTCCTGCTGGGTTTAACATAAAAAGAACATATGGGCTTGATATGAAGGCAGGGGGGGATCAAGCTCTGAAATCCTCGTTTACAGCATGCTGGAATTAAAAAAAAAAAAAATCACAGCTGCTTTGCCAAGTTTCAGCTTTTTATTTACGTGTATCAGCAGAGTTGCACTCCAGCCGCGTGTTTGATCTGAAAAGCTTTAGGAACAGAAAAACTCGATCATAAAAGCCGGTTTGAAGATCACCGTCGTTGTGCAGCCGTTCTCNACTGTGCTTTATGACCGAAATGTACGTTGCAAGATGAATTCCGGTAAAGCTGTGCCTAAACCAAGCCAGACAAGAACTCAAGTCTGTATGGGTGTATCGCTGTAGGTTTTCATGGATTTACGGCTGGGAATTTCCTGCCATCTTTGTTAAATGAACATCCCAGCCATACGCTCATATTAAAGAATTATTTTTGTAAGAATTTTTTTTTAAATTCTGCTGGTTTGGTAGATGGTAATTGTATTTGGTAGACCTGGCATCCCTTGTGAGAACCTGGAGTTGGTACCCTGTGGCTCTGTCCCAGCCATACGATGCATCTTTGTTCACTTAACAAGAGCTTTCCCATGGCCAGGGACCTCAAGTCACTGTCCTGCGTGCTGTCCCCTTGATCAGGGGAGCTGACGGCGTGGCTGAGTGAGCCAGCTCCATTGTGGTGGCCTGAAAAAAATTCCCGTGTTTGCTGCTGGTTTGGCGTGGTATCCTATGTATTTGTTTTCCGATGGCTGTAGTTTTGCATTCGCAAGTTTGAGACAGGTTGAGTGTCTGTCGTCAAAAGAGAAAATCAGCCTCTGCTAGAAAGGTGGAGGATGAAGAAAACAATGTAATAAAAAAAAGGATTTTGGTTATAAAATTTTGGAGAGGAGAATTTGTCACACAAATTTATTATTTTCCTCCAAGCCTCCTTCACTAAGGATGTCTGTATGTTGAGTTTTAATTTCACCTGGTGGTTGCTGTAGCTGTTGATCGTGGGTGAAACTTTTTTGCAGCAGGAAAACCTCTTCTGTTCGTCATCAGTTCCGAGTGATTTGTGTCTGCTTTACGTGGGGCTCTTAGCTTCATCTTAAATGTTGGGCTTCATTTTCTCAGGACGGAAACTTTCTTAAAGCTTGCACAGTTCCACCTTTTTTTTTCCCCCCTTGAATTTTCAAAATGATTCAAATAATCAAGTGCAGTTTTATATAGAAATGCATTCTGTTGGAATCTGGTATACCCCCGTTTCAATTAATATGCTATTTAAGTGGATATCACTGAAATTTGGTATATTTAAATATATCCGGAGTCGAATACGAGCGACTGACAATTTCATTTAAATAAAGTCTTCCATCCTTAATCCAGGACTTGCATTAAACCTACACGTAACCAAGGCCACGCAACGTGATTTTACGGCTCTGGTTACAACAGGGCTTTGAGTTTGAACTTTGATGTCATCCTTTGGTCAACTACTAAAGTTATGATACATTTTTATTACTTATTTCTGTGCACAAAAGGGCTATGTTGTGCTTCTGTGCAATGGCAGCTATTGCTCGGCAGGTTTTAATCAAGGCTTTTGGGTTGGAGCGAGATGATCTCTAAGGTCCCTTCCAACCCAAACCATTCTATGAAATAACGTCTGTCCGGGGCGTACGGATGTTGAGTGTCTTGGCAATGTCATTTGGAGTCCAGTGACTTGAAGAGTGCTCTGGCTGGTGGAAACCCCAAATTTTTGTGGTTCCTGGGTCCCTTTCTTGACATCAGTGACATCTCCCTGAGCGTATTCACTCTCCGAACCTGACCTCACTCTTTGCTGTGTCCGGATTACACAACGGGATGGAAATCGTTTCGTATAACGGGATATTGTTCCGGTGCTCTGCACTGCCAACTGATGGGAGTAAAACATTGTCCTTCCTCCTCGTCCAGAATGAAAGATCTCCACCCGTCATCAGCCAGGCTAAAAATTATACATAAAAATGTGTAGAAATAAATTATATGAGCACCTTCCACATCTAAATATTAATCGATCGTATAGGAAAGTACACTTTTATTAATGTCTTCCTTAATTTTCTCAATTTTTTTCCCCCCATCCAGGCTCTTGATGGAAATGTATATGATCACCTTAAGGATTATTTAATGGCATTCAGCAGGACTGAGCTAGAGACGTGCCAAGCCGTACAAAACACGTTCCAGTTCTTACTGGAGACTTCCAGCAGGGTAAGTTTTTTGCTGAATGATCCTTTGTAATAAAATACTTACAGCATATAGAACNTCTTTGCTGTGTCCGGATTACACAACGGGATGGAAATCGTTTCGTATAACGGGATATTGTTCCGGTGCTCTGCACTGCCAACTGATGGGAATAAAACATTGTCCTTCCTCCTCATCCAGAATGAAAGATCTCCACCTGTCATCAGCCAGGCTAAAAATTATACATAAAAATATGTTAAAAGAAATTTTATGAGCACCTTACACATCTAAATATTAATCAGTCGTATAGGAAAGTACACTTTTCTTAATGTCTTCCTTAATTTTCTTAATTTTTCCCCCCCCATCCAGGCTCTTGATGGAAATGTATATGATCACCTTAAGGATTATTTAATGGCATTCAGCAGGACTGAACTAGAGACGTGCCAAGCCGTACAAAACACGTTCCAGTTCTTACTGGAGACTTCCAGCAGGGTAAGTTTTTTGCTGAATGATCCTTTGTAATAAAATACTTACAGCATATAGAACTTCCCAGACTTACGATTTGCTTCCAAAATAATGACAAAACTGAATGGTTTTTATTTTTGGTTACTCCTTAGTGGTAAGAAACTAGACATTTTTCTTGGGCAGAATTTTTCCTGTTGCCACCCAGACTGCATTCTCGTGAGCGCATTTGCACAAGACAAGATTTTCAGAGAACAGCAATCGAGAGATGTTGGGTTATACTCGCTCGGCGTGTTTGGAAGGAGGAATTGCAGCTGAGTCCTGCGCTGTATAATCTCAGCCCGCATTAGTCACCCATCACCCTGTGAAACTGTTTGGATCATTCCTTAATAATTGACTGTCAACTTAAAAAACCAAAATATTACAGCAATTAATACATATTCCCTGCGTGCCTTCTCCGTATGTTTTCTACATGTTTGGATGTGTTGACATTCAGCTGCTCAAATTGATGCGGTAATTATGTATTTCACCAGTTTAAACAACTTCATCATTCAGCCCTGGGAGATTATTTACTTTCTTTAACTGAAAATTCATTTTTTTCAGTTCAGTATTTTAGTAACACAAGCATCAACATTCTGATGCAGCAGAGAACATGTTGTAGCTGCCGTTGTACATCCAGTGTCATCAGAATTCGTGGTCATATCCAATGCTGCTGCTATTTCTGGATAAATACAGTCTTTGTGATGCACTCCTACATTTAAACCCTCAGTTTGATCGTAGATTTTTATGATTTCATGCTGCTATTTAAGCCTTTTCATCAATTGAAGCAATGAATACTCTCTCTAGAGTTCTACAACCAGTGATACTATTTTTTCATCTTCCCATCACTGAGTTTTTCATCCTAAATATGTGTAAATTGTGACAGAAGAGATTTGTTTGGGGATACGTGTCGTGCTGTCTGAAATGTATCATTAAATAAATTTCATAGCTGAAGTCGTTTTGATTTAGTAAAATGCAAACTATCAAGAGTTTTCTCTGAAAGCAATTTAATATCAAGAGATTAATTTTGCAACTCATTTTTTATGCATTATTCCAAATAGTCTTTTTCAGCTCCTGCAAACTAATAATTTGTGTAAAAATAAGACATTTCAGCTTAAAAAAGGAACTGTGTACAAGAAATTATCCACAAGAGGAGAGAAAAATATTTATGGTAGTGACACCACGTGCTGCATACTCAATAGTTGACTTTTTTTTTTCCCCATTCTGCCTTTGTAGGATTTTTCCTGGGTTAATGGTGAATATTTTTTATCTCTTTTGTCCGGTGCCCAGAATCACATCCTGTATTCCCTTTTGTTGCATTCGAGGCTCTGTCTGTTTGAAATAATGTTATTAATTTTACTGTAGCATCTTTTTAAGTTTGCAAAATAAGGGCTCTAAGTGGCATTTGTTCTTTTCTCAGGTGGTGCGGGATTACAATCTGCAGCTGTTCCTCCAGGAGAACTCCGTGTTTCACAAACCCCAGCCTTTCCAGTTCCAACCGAGCGACAGCGACACTGTAAGAACCCTGCTGAATTCCTTCATTTCTTTGTTCTTGCTCTATTTTTAAGAATATTGGTATCAATGGGTAAGAGGACAGTGCTCGCTGGTATCTCAGTCTGCCTTAACCTCATCCTATATTTTTGGAGAAAAAAAGGAAAGTGGCCCAATTCCACCAGCTCTGCTTGCAGTAGGTAGGTAATCGTAACAAAAGCATCAAACAGGCTCCGTGGCATCCACAGAAGAGCAGAATCTCTTTTTTTTGCTTCCAAATTGTCACTAACAGCCCTGTGTTTCTCTGCTTTCAGCGTAATTCTTACTACGTCTTGTTTGCTTTTGATCGTGCTGGTGAGATTCTCATTAATACTCACTACTACCGGGCTACAACATGTGTGATGCTGTGCCACATAAAGTGTCCGTACACCTCTAAATTACTGAATATTTAAACATAAAAGAAGCTATTTATTTAGAAAGAATGCTGTTAAAACATTCCATTCTGAAATAATCGTAGAAAATATTATTTTTGGCGCATAGGTTGCTTCCAAAGCCATCACTGATGACATTAAAATTGATTAAATCAGAGTATGTAAATACATTCCCAATCAGCACTTTAATAAAAGTGGATTGTTGGTGTCTCACCACCATGACCAACATTATTTTAAAAAATAAAGGTGGTTAAATAAAGGTGATGAAATTAAAGAACTCTTAATAGATAGGTCAGAGTGAATTTTTCCAGCCATACTGACATCTGTAACAGTTTGCTTTGTCTTTCCATTTTAACACCCTCTGGTTTTGATTTTTTTTGTCTTCCAGCTCCTTTGTATAGAGCCAGTTATTTACATAAAGTTCCCGATTGTCCTTAATACAGTGAGCAGAATCTTTCTAACTGTCTTTGCCCTTTTCTAACCTGTGCTGCTGTGTGTTTCCATCCTTGTGCCATCTCCGCCTCCAGAGTTTTAACGCGGTTCAGCTGGTGGATATTGAGCCCGCGCCTGTCAGTGCTATGAGAATGACTATAGCAGAGGTATACGGGACTATTTACCATCAGCTTTCGGTGTTTGTGTCGTTATCGGGTGTGCATGTGGCTCAGGGATGCTGAATTTACACTCGTGTAGAGGTGGCAACAGAATGCATAATATATTAAAAAAACCCAAACAAACAACTTTTTCCACAATGGAAAGCAATTTAACTGGGTTATTTGCACAAATTGGCTTCACACTTATCTTTCGCACTTGTACAGTGTTTGTAATTGATATTCAAATCTTTTGGGGCATGAGTAAAAATTTCCCAGCTCCAGATAGAGATGTGTGTAATTGGTGACTCCTCTAATGTGAATGGAGGAATAACAACTAGAGGCTATTACCATGTGCTGATTAAATGCACTCCCATTACTCATTTAATTTGTTTTTTTTTCCAGAGGGCTATCCCCATGTCATATCCAACTTTTATTAAACTCCTCAACATTAAAAATTATTTTTTGACGCAGCGCTTGTGTGGTCTGACGCTCTACGTGTGCGCTGCTCGTGCTGCTTCACTTTTTCGAAAGCGATCAATGGGTTGTAGAATTACTTAGGCTGTAGAATTACTGCATTTTCTTCATTGCACTGCATTTTTGGAGCTTCTAGCTGCTTCTGCTAGAAATAATACAAAAATAAATGTATTACGGAGCCTTCTTTATGATCCAGGGAATTATGCTCAGCTAACAGGGTCCTCGCTGGGCGATTCCAGGTGAAACATTCACCATTTTTAATCAATAAATAGAAGACAATGAGAGCTTTTGCTCAGGCTTTTGAATTTGTCAGAAATTGTATCTTTTTCTAAATAATCAATTTAATTGAAGGGCAATTCTCAAGCGTTCTTTTGCCACATAGTCTCTTTGTAGATGACCCGCAGAGATGATCAGTTGGCTTTTGGTTTTTTATGGGTTATGCATGATGGTTTTCACACTGAAAGAATTACAAGTCAAGTAATGAATCATTATGACCTCTCTTCAAACTAAATACTTGACCGTATTCAAAGTTTGTGACCGGAGTCAAAACTTGACTATGACTGGAGTCAAAGTTTGGAGCATTTAAGTATTACTTGGGGTGAAATTTTGAGTGTTGTAGGCAAGAAGAATTCCAAACAACATGGATGTGGAACTGGAAACCTTGGAATGGTTTTGTAAATTCTGGCTTTACATCATCTCAAAATTTTGGTTTATGAGTGAGGAGCTGTTGCCGAAGAGCAACGCAGAATGGATTGCCGGGCAATCCTTGGGTTGGGTACACAACCCACAGCTCCATTTATTTTCAAAAGACTCTCGATGTGCACAGTCAGAGCCTCCAAAAGAGACTGTTCCTAAGGAAAGGAGGTATGAAGTGGTTTTCTATCAATTTTCAGCATTTTTGTTTCCCCAACATCCTACTGACACTGGCTGAAATGTAGACTCTTGAGTGTCCACAAAGAGAAGCCCATTACAAAATATTTTACGTCAATCAGCTATTTTTCCGTTATCTAAAAAATTATTTTGAGCTTAACCTTATCCATTTGTTCATGTTACTGAATTATTTGGATTGTTTCAGTGTTTTAGTTAATTCTGACTGATAGAAATTCATATTTTCAAAAAAGGAAGTTTTAAAAAATTTTTAAAACAAAAATTTGTATTAAATATAAAAAATTTAAAAAATTATATTTCCTTAAGGAAATTATTTCTTTTAAAAGTATGCAGTAAGAAATCATCAATACATTCCCAACCAGCTTTAATCCTTTCAATAAATAAATTCACAAACCAGATTGAGCCTTTATGAACAGCAAGATGGAAAAAATTTTTAAAAATACCTTTATCCTTACGAGAAAGACCAGTCAGCACATGCTGACCTTACACAGAAACCTCTATATTCAACGTAGTGACAGTTTAATCATCCAGCATCCTCCCACGAGGCGAACGATATTTATTAAGTCCGCAAAAATCCGTTGCGTTGAAAACATACTGTCCCCACGCTTCCCAGATAAGCCCTCGCCGTACGAACAGGGCAAACTGGAACGGAAATTAGCCAGCTTTTCTCTGTTTCCTGTTTGCAAAAAAGATTCTTTTTCCTTGAACTGCCTGTTATCATGTGAGAAAAGAAATCCAGAGTACGGGAGGAGAATGGCAACAAAAAAGCTGACTCGAAATTTTTTTGAGGTCTTTTTCCTGTTTTTTAGGTACGTGTTGCCCAGGACTATAGTTTCCCTTGTACATTCCTGATCCCGTCGTTTTCTTTGAGCACGCAAGTGAAAAATGTAGCCAGATCTTATTTGCTTATCAACATGAAAAAAAAATGTTTTTCTCACTGTAATTTGCAGAAAAAAAAAATCTCAATAAGATCGGTGGAAAATTTTTGTGGTTTCACCCCTCGTTATTGGGATGTTTTAAGGATAGATTGTGAGAAGAAGGATGAATTTCACTTTGCTGTCGTACACAGAATATCTCGAATTTCGGAAGATTATTATTATCTGAGTTGTATCAGCTATGCCTACAGAAGGACATCATTCTTGCTATGGCAAGGCGTGTTTTCTCAGCTCTGCGAGTGCTCAGACATCTTCAAGTAGATAGAAATTACCGTTTAAATGGGAATTTGGGGACTCAGTCGAGGGCTCTGCTTTGTCAGACTTTAATTTTAGATTGCTGTGCATAGAATCATAGAATGGTTAGGCTTGGAAAAGACCTTCAAGATCATCAAGTTCCAACCCCCCTACATACAGAGACAGAGGTATTTACACATTTCAGCATTTACTATTGAATTTAGTTAAATATTTAAAATATATTTCAAACTTCTTTGGTATTAAAGATGTTTCAATATTTTAAAAATCCTTCGTTTTCTAAATAACGTTATATTCCATATTTATACTTATGGAATATCTATATTTGATGTTTAATATAAATATTTAAAGACAAAAAGTTCATAAAATACAAACTGCTAGTAAAAAATTATCCCTCGCGTAAGTAAACCCAAACTAACAAGTTTGGCAAAGCTGTAAATTCTCTGACATGTTTGGTGTGTGGCCGACATAAATAAAACTGATTTTACTTAATTCCCCCCCACCCCATTTGTGGTTAAAATAAGGTCTGAGATACAATACTTATATTGAAGGTTTGATATTGAAAGTTTAATTTGAAGAAAAGGGAAAATCCCCACCCTGGAGTTACTGCTTCTCTTATCTTGGATTGAATCACAGACTATTAGAGATTGGAAGGGACCTCGAAAGATCATCCAGTCCAATCCCCCTGCCGGAGCAGGAACACCGGGATCAGATCCCACAGGAACGCATCCAGGCGGGCTTTGAATGTCTCCAGAGAAGGAGACTCCACCACCTCTCTGGGCAGCCTGTTCCAGTGCTCTGTCACCCTCACTGGAAAGAAGTTTTTTCTCATATTCAAGTG